>JANJGN010003041.1:47500-52412 GCA_026770705.1 Isurus oxyrinchus
AGAGAGAGATAGGGGTGAGAGAGAGAGAGATAGGGTGAGAGAGAGAGAGATAGGGGGAGAGAGAGAGAGATAGGGGGTGAGAGAGAGATAGGGGGTGAGAGAGAGAGAGATAGTGGGTGAGAGAGAGAGAGATAGAGGGTGAGAGAGAGAGAGATAGGGGGAGAGAGAGAGAGAGATAGGGGGAGAGAGAGAGAGATAGGGGGAGAGAGAGAGAGATAGGGGGAGAGAGAGAGATGGGGGAGAGAGAGGGGGAGAGAGAGAGATAGGGGGAGAGAGAGAGAGAGATAGGGGGAGAGAGAGAGAGATAGGGGGAGAGAGAGAGATAGGGGGAGAGAGAGGGGGAGAGAGAGAGATAGGGGGAGAGAGAGAGAGAGAGATAGGGGGGAGAGAGAGAGGGGAGAGAGAGAGGGGAGAGAGATAGGGCGAGAGAGAGAGATAGGGGGGAGAGAGAGAGAGAGAGATAGGGGGGAGAGAGAGAGGGGAGAGAGAGAGGGGAGAGAGATAGGGCGAGAGAGAGAGATAGGGGGGAGAGAGAGAGAGAGATAGGGGAAGAGAGAGAGAGAGATAGGGGGTGAGAGAGAGAGAGAGATGGGGGGAGAGAGAGAGAGATAGGGGGGAGAGAGAGAGGGGGAGAGAGAGAGGGGAGAGAGATAGGGCGAGAGAGAGAGATAGGGGGGAGAGAGAGAGAGAGATAGGGGAAGAGAGAGAGAGAGATAGGGGGTGAGAGAGAGAGAGAGATGGGGGGGAGAGAGAGAGAGATAGGGGAAGAGAGAGAGAGAGATAGGGGGTGAGAGAGAGAGAGAGATGGGGGGAGAGAGAGAGAGATAGGGGGTGAGAGAGAGAGAGAGATAGGGGGTGAGAGAGAGAGATAGGGGGGAGAGAGAGAGATAGGGGGTGAGAGAGAGAGAGATGGGGGGAGAGAGAGAGAGATAGGGGGAGAGAGAGAGAGAGATAGGGGGTGAGAGAGAGAGAGATAGGGGAGAGAGAGAGAGATAGGCGGTGAGAGAGAGAGAGATAGGGGGAGGGGAGAGAGAGAGAGAGATAGGGGGAGAGAGAGAGAGAGATAGGGGGTGAGAGAAAGAGGTAGGGGGGTGAGAGAGAGAGAGATAGGGGGGTGAGAGAGAGATAGGGGGTGAGAGAGAGAGAGAGATAGGGGGTGAGAGAGAGAGAGATAGGGGGTGAGAGAGAGAGAGATAGGGGGTGAGAGAGAGAGAGATAGAGGGTGAGAGAGAGAGAGATAGGGGGTGAGAGAGAGAGAGATAGGGGGTGAGAGAGAGAGATAGGGGGTGAGAGAGAAAAAGAGATAGGGGGTGAGAGAGAGAGAGAGATAGGGTGAGAGAGAGAGAGAGATGGGGGGGAGATAGAGAGAGATGGGGGGGAGAGAGAGAGATAGGGGGAGAGAGAGAGAGATAGGTGTTGAGAGAGAGATATAGGGGGTGAGAGAGAGAGAGATAGGGGGGCTGAGAGAGAGAGATAGGGGGTGAGAGAAAGAGGTAGGGGGAGAGAGAGAGATAGGGGGGGAGAGAGAGAGATAGGGGGTGAGAGAGAGAGAGATAGGGGGTGAGAGAGAGAGAGATAGGGGGAGAGAGAGAGAGAGATAGTGCGTGAGAGAGAGAGATAGGGTGAGAGAGAGAGAGAGATGGGGGGGAGAGAGAGATAGGGGGTGAGAGAGAGAGATAGGGGGTGAGAGAGAGAGAGATAGGGGTGAGAGAAAGAGAGAGAGGGTGAGAGAGAGATAGAGAGATAGGGGGGTGAGAGAGAGAGAGAGAGAGATAGGGGGGTGAGAGAGAGAGAGAGATAGGGGGTGAGAGAGAGAGATAGGGGGAGAGAGAGAGAGAGATAGGGGGTGAGAGAGAGAGAGATAGGGGTGAGAGAGAGAGAGAGATAGGGGGGTGAGAGAGAGAGATAGGGGGAGAGAGAGAGAGATAGGGGGTGAGAGAGAGAGAGATAGGGGGTGAGAGAGAGAGATGGGGGTGAGAGAGAGAGATAGGGGGTGAGAGAGAGAGAGATAGGGGGAGAGAGAGAGAGAGAGATAGGGGGGTGAGAGAGAGAGATAGGGGGTGAGAGAGAGAGAGATAGGGGGTGAGAGAAGAGGTAGGGGGTGAGATAGAGAGAGATAGGGGGAGAGAGAGAGAGATAGTGGGAGAGAGAGAGAGATAGGGAATGAGAGAGAGAGAGATAGGGGGTGAGAGAGAGAGATAGGGGGTCGAGAGAGAGAGATAGGGGGAGAGAGAGAGAGAGATAGGGGTGAGAGAGAGAGAGATAGGGGGTGAGAGAGAGAGAGATAGGGGGTGAGAGAGAGAGATAGCGGTGTGAGAGAGAGAGAGATAGGGGGTGAGAAAGAGGAGAGATAGGGGGTGAGAGAGAGAGAGAGATAGTGCGTGAGAGAGAGAGATAGAGGGTGAGAGAGAGGGATGTGTGCGTGTGAGTGTGTGTGTGTGTGTGTGTGGAGGGAGCTGTGTGTGTGTGTGTGTGTGTGTGTGTGTGTGTGTGTGTGTGTGTGTGAGGAGGGAGCTGTGTGTGTGCGTGTGTGTGTGTGTGTGTGTGAGGAGGGAGCTGTGTGTGTGCGTGTGTGTGTGTGTGTGTGTGAGGAGGGAGCTGTGTGTGTGCGTGTGTGTGTGTGTGTGTGTGTGTGTGAGGAGGGAGCTGTGTGTGTTTGTGAGGAGGGAGCTGTGTGTGTGTGTGAGGAGGGAGCTGTGTGTGTGTGTGTGTGAGGAGAGAGCTGTGTGTGTGTGTGTGTGTGTGTGCGTGTGTGAGGAGGGAGCTGTGTTTGTGTGTTTGTGTGTGTGTGTGTGTGTGAGGAGGGAGCTGTGTGTGTGTGTGTGTGAGGAGAGAGCTGTGTGTGTGTGTGTGTGTGTGTGTGTGTGTGCGTGTGTGTGTGTGTGTGTGTGTGTGAGGAGGGAGCTGTGTGTGTGTGTGAGGGAGGGAGCTATGTGTGTGTGTGTGTGTGTGTGTGTGGTGTGTGTGAGGGAGGGAGATGCGTGTGTGTGTGTGTGTGTGTGTGTGTGTGTGAGGGAGGGAGCTGTGTGTGTGTGTGTGTCTGTGTGAGGGAGGGAGCTGTGTGTGTGTGTGTGTGTGTGAGGGAGGGAGCTGTGTGTGTGGGTGTGTGTGTGGTGTGTGTGAGGGAGGGAGATGTGTGTGTGTGTGTGTGTGTGTGTGTGTGAGGGAGGGAGCTGTGTGTGTGTCTGTGTGAGGGAGGGAGCTGTGTGTGTGTGTGTGAGGTGGGAGCTGTGTGTGTGTGTGTGTGTGTGTGTGTGTGTGTGTGTGTGTGTGTGTGTGTGTGAGGGAGGGAGCTGTGTGTGTGTATGTATGTGTGTGTGTCTGTGTGTGAGGAGGGAGCTGTGTGTCTGTCTGTGTGTGTGTGTGTGTGTGTGGGAGGAGGGAGCTGTGTGTGTGTGTGTGTGTGTGTGTGTGTGTGAGGAGGGAGCTGTGTGTGTGTCTGTGTGTGTGTGTGTGTGAGGAGGGAGCTGTGTGTGCATGTGTGTGTGTGTGTGAGGAGGGAGCTATGTGTGTATGTGTGTGTGTGTGTGTGTGTGTGTGTGTCTGTACCTTCACCCCAAACCACCCCCACTAGGGCCTATCTGTACCTTCACCCCACCCCACCCCCACTAGGGCTATCAGTACCTTCACCCCACCCCCACCCCACCCCCACTAGGGGCTATCTGTACCTTCACCCCACCCCCACTAGGGCTATCTGTACCTTCACCCCACCCCACCCCCACTAGGGCTATCTGTACCTTCCCCCCCACCCCCACTAGGGCTATCTGTACCCCCACCCCACCCCACCCCCACTAGGGCTATCTGTACCTTCACCCCACCCCCACTAGGGCTATCTGTACCTTCACCCCACCCCACCCCCACTAGGGCTATCTGTACCTTCACCCCACCCCACTAGGGCTATCGCTACCTTCACCCACCCCCACTAGGGCTATCTGTACCTTCACCCCACCCCCACTAGGGCTATCTGTACCTTCACCCCACCCCCACTAGGGCTATCTGTACCTTCACCCCACCCCCACTAGGGCTATCTGTACCTTCACCCCACACCCCCCACTAGGGCTATCTGTACCTTCACCCCACCACCCCACTAGGGCTATCTGTACCTTCCCCCACCCCACCCCCACTAGGGCTATCTGTACCTTCCCCCACCCCACCCCCACTAGGGCTATCTGTACCTTCACCCCACCCCCACCCCCACTAGGGCTATCTGTACCTTCACCCCACCCCCACCCCCACTAGGGCTATCTGTACCTTCACCCCACCCCCCACTAGGGCTATCTGTACCTTCACCCCACCCACCCAACTAGGGCTATCTGTACCTTCACCCCACCCCCACTAGGGCTATCTGTACCTTCACCCCACCCCCACTAGGGCTATCTGTACCTTCACCCCCACCCCCACTAGGGCTATCTGTACCTTCACCCCACCCCACCCCACTAGGGCTATCTGTACCTTCCCCCCACCCCACGCCCACTAGGGCTATCTGTACCTTCACCCCACCCCACCCCCACTAGGGCTATCTGTACCTTCCCCCCACCCCACCCCACTAGGGCTATCTGTACCTTCACCCCCCCCCACTAGGGCTATCTGTACCTTCACCCCACCCCCACTAGGGCTATCTGACCTACTCCCCCCCACTAGGGCTATCTGTACCTTCACCCCCACCCCCACTAGGGCTATCTGTACCTTCCCCCACCCCACCCCCACTAGGGCTATCTGTACCTTCACCCCACCCCACCCCACTAGGGCTATCTGTACCTTCACCCCCCCACCCCCACTAGGGCTATCTGTACCTTCACCCCCACCCCCACTAGGGCTATCTGTACCTTCACCCCCAACCCCACTAGGGCTATCTGTACCCTTCACCCCACCCCCACTAGGGCTATCTGTACCTTCACCCCACCCCCACCCC
>JANJGN010003042.1:0-52408 GCA_026770705.1 Isurus oxyrinchus
CCCACACACCTCACGCCCCCCCCAACCCCCACTCCTCGAAACATTCACTCCCTCCACCACCGACGCACAGGGGCAGCAGTGTGTGTACCATCTACAAGATGCACTGCAGCAACTCGCCAAGGCTCCTTCGACAGCGCCGCCCAAACCCACCACCTCTACCACCTAGAAGGACAAGGGCAGCAGACACATGGGGAACACCACCAGCTGCAAGTTCCCCTCCGAGCCCCTCACCATCCCGACTTGGAAATATATCGGCCGTTCCTTCACTGTCGCTGGGTCCAAATCCTGGAATTCCCTCCCTAACAGCACAGTGGGTGTACCTACACCACACGGGACAAAATCCTGGAACTCCCTCCCTAAAGCACGGGGGGTGTACCTACACCACACGGGACAAAATCCTGGAACTCCCTCCCTAACAGCACGGTGGGTGTACCTACACCACACGGGACAAAATCCTGGAACTCCCTCCCTAACAGCACGGTGGGTGTACCTACACCACACGGGACAAAATCCTGGAACTCCCTCCCTAACAGCACGGTGGGTGTACCTACACCACAGGGGACAAAATTCTGGAACTCCCTCCCTAACAGCACGGTGGGTGTACCTACACCACACGGGACAAAATCCTGGAACTCCCTCCTAACAGCACGGTGGGTGTACCTACACCACACGGGACAAAATCCTGGAACTCCCACCCTAACAGCACGGTGGGTGTACCTACACCACAGGGGACAAAATCCTGGAACTCCCTCCCTAACAGCACGGTGGGTGTACCTACACCACACGGGACAAAATCCTGGAACTCCCTCCCTAACAGCACGGTGGGTGTACCTACACCACACGGGACAAAATCCTGGAACTCCCTCCCTAACAGCACGGTGGGTGTACCTACACCACACACGGGACAAATCCTGGAACTCCCTCCCTAACAGCACGGTGGGTGTACCTACACCACACACGGGGACAAAATCCTGGAACTCCCTCCCTAACAGCACGGTGGGTGTACCTACACCACACGGGGACAAAATCCTGGAACTCCCACCCTAACAGCACGGTGGGTGTACCTACACCACACGGACAAAATCCTGGAACTCCCTCCCTAACAGCACGGTGGGTGTACCTACACCACACAGGGACTGCAGCGGCTCAAGAAGGCGGCTCACCCACCACCTTCTCAAGGGGCAATTAGGGATGGGTAATAAATGCTGGGCCCGGCCAGCGACACCTACGTCCCAATAAAGAATGAAAAAAACTCATCTCCCCCCCCCCCCCACCCCCCCCCCATCCCCCGTATCCCTCTATCCCTCTCTCCCCTCGTGTGTTTCTCCAGCTCCTTAAACACATCGACACGATTCACCTCCACCCCCCCCTCCCTGTGGGAGCGAGTTCCACCTTCTCCCCGCTCTCTGGGTAAAGACCTTTCTCCTGAATTCCCTACCCCCCACCCCGATCGGATTTATTAGGGACTGTCTTATATTGATGCCACCCCCCCCCCCCCACTAGTTCTGGTCTCTCCCCCCCGTCCCCACAAGTGGAAACATCTTCTCTACGCCGACCCTTTCGAAACCCCCTCCGTCATTTTAAAGAGCTCGATCAGGTCATCCCGCCCTCAGCCTCCTCTTTCCCAGAGTAAAGAGCCCCGGCCGGTTCGGCTTTTCCTGGCAGCTAAGGATAAATGTCATGGTTGCTTAGCGCTTGTGCCCTGGGCGAGGGAGTGACAGGGATGGAGTTTGAGGTTTAGAATTAACTCGAAATGAAGGTACTTTCGCTCCCTTGCTGCCCGGACAGGGCCTTGGGAGAGGCAGACAGAGAGAGGGAGAGAGTTTGAAGCAGGACTGAGGGCGGCAGGGCTGTCGGGCCTAGCGGAGGCCAATGAAGCCTGCGCCACAAGATGGCCGCCCACTCGGCTGGTTGTCCCTCCCTCTCGGCCTCTTGTAGCTCGTTCTGGGAGAACGGGGCAAGTTCAAACAGAGCAGCACCAAACCCCCCCCCCCCCCCCCCACCCCCAACCGCCACCACCCCCCCAACCCCCCGCCCCAGCAAAGCTCTGAATCCACCACTACAGAGAGGAACACAGGTGTCTAGAGAGAGACCAGGCCCAGCCGCTGATACTGTGGCCATCTCGTCTCCCTTAACGCGGAAGGGTCAGGGGGGTGAGGAGTTCAGGGTCGCGAGCGCCAAGGCTGGTGGGTTGCCTTAGGTCGCAGCTCAGACATGATCGGACTGAAAGGGGGAACAGTCTCGGTGGGGGTTGGTGAATGGGCCTCCTCCTGTTCCTGTGTTACAGGCGCGAGAGGGGCTGAATGGGGCCTCCTCCTGTTCCTGTTTAACAGGCTCGAGAGGGGCTGAATGGCCTCCTCCTGTTCCTGTGTAACAGGCTCGAGAGGGGCTGAATGGTCTCCTCCTGTTCCTGTGTCACAGGCTCGAGAGGGGCTGAATAGGCCCCCTCCTGTTCCTGTGTAACAGGCTCGAGAGGGGCTGAATGGGCCTCCTCCTGTTCCTGTGTTAACAGGCTCGAGGAGGGGGCTGAATGGGCCTCCTCCTGTTCCTGTGTTACAGGCTTGAGAGGGGCTGAATGGGCCTCCTCCTGTTCCGTGTAACAGGCTCGAGAGGGGCTGAATGGGGCCTCCTCCTGTTCCTGTGTAACAGGCTTGAGAGGGGCTGAATGGGGCCTCCTCCTGTTCCTGTGTAACAGGCTCGAGAGGGGCTGAATGGGCCTCCTCCTGTTCCTGTGTAACAGGCTCGAAAGGGGCTGAATGGCCTCCTCCTGTTCCTGTGTAATAGGCTCGAGAGGGCCTGAATGGGGCCTCCTCCTGTTTCTGTGTAACAGGCTCGAGAGGGGCTGAATGGACCTCCTCCTGTTCCTGTATAACAGGCTCGAGGGGCTGAATGGGCCTCCTCCTGTTCCTGTGTAACAGGCTCGAGAGGGGCTGAATGGCCTCCTCCTGTTCCTGTGTAACAGGCTCGAGAGGGGCTGAATGGGCCTCCTCCTGTTCCTGTGTAACAGGCTCGAGAGGGGCTGAATGGCCTCCTCCTGTTCCTGTGTAACAGGCTCGAGAGGGGCTGAATGGCCTCCTCCTGTTCCTGTGTAACAGGCTCGAGAGGGGCTGAATGGCCTCCTCCTGCAATGTTCCTTTGTGGCTGCTCCTGTCCCCTTAATGTGGGCCTGAAGACCATTTGCTGCGCGGTGGGAGTTGACCGGGCCTGAGTGATGTTCTGATGCCAATGTCAGAGGGAGGAAAGGGGCAGTGGAGGGGGGGTGGGGGGGGTGGGGGGGGGGGGGGTAGTTCGGCGGGGTAGTAGAGAGAGAGAGAGAGAGAGTAGGGGCCGGAGAAGAGAGAGAGAGGGAGAGAGAGAGAGAAGGAGGGAGGGAGCGGGGGTGCATATGGGATA
Source organism: Isurus oxyrinchus (assembly GCA_026770705.1). Lineage (NCBI taxonomy): Eukaryota > Metazoa > Chordata > Chondrichthyes > Lamniformes > Lamnidae > Isurus > Isurus oxyrinchus. The sequence continues at coordinate 3,394 of JANJGN010003042.1, forward strand.
GGGAGAGGGGGTGACTAGGTTTGGGGAGGGAGAGAGAGAGGGTAGAAGGGGAAGAGAGGAGGAGAGAGGCAGGCTTTGGGGAAGGAGAGCGAGAGAGAGGGAGGGAGACAGAGGGGTAGGGAGAGGGGGAAGGGTGGGAATGGAGAGGTGGAGGGGAGGGGGAGAGAGAGAAAGAGAGAGCGAGAGAGAGAGAGAGAGAGAGACAGAGACTGAGAGAGAGAGAGACAGAGAGAGAGAGAGACGGAGAGAGAGAGAGAGATAGAGACAGGGAGAGAGACAGAGAGAGACAGAGAGAGAGAGAGAGAGAGAGACAGAGAGAGAGAGATGGAGAGAGAGAAAGAGACAGATAGAGAGACAGAGAGAGAAAGAGAGACAGAGAGAGAGAGAGCAGGATGGAGAGAGGGAGAGAGGGAGGACAGAGACAGAGGGATGGAGAGAGACAGAGAGAGTGTGGTAGGTAGGGAGTGGAGTTGGGGAGGGAGGGGGTTGGAGAAAAAGGGGGAGAGAGAGGGAAGGAAAGGGGGAAGCGAGGGGAGAGAGAGAGAGGAAGGGAACGAGACAGAGAGGGAGGGAGGGGTACAGAGCGGGAGACGGAGGTGGAAGTAGTGAGGGAGAGGGAGGGAGGGAAGGAGACGGAGAGGGAGGGAGGGGTAGAGAGCGGGAGATGTAGGTGGAAGGAGTGAGGGAGAGGGAGGGAGGGCAGGAGGGGCTGGTAGGGGGAGATGGAGGGGGTTGAGGGTTACTGCAGTGAGGAAGATGGGTGGAGGGTTGGATGTGGGGTGGAGGAGGAGGGGGGGTGAGAGGGAAGGAGGGGAAGGGAGGGAGGGGGGTGAGTTGAGTGAGGGCGGAGAGTGGAGGTAACTGGACGGAGGGGCAAAGGGTTCAACTGGGGGGGGGCGGTGGGAGAGGGCAGAGAGGGTCCTGACCAACTGATGGGATCACGTATGTGCCCATTTAAGCCGTGTGGCATCAGAGGCTGGTGAGACCATTAACCCTATAAACCCCCCCCCCCGCCACTACTGCCCACCGGCACGTAGGGAGACGCCGGACGGACTGACCGAGGGAACCTGAACCTCCACCTATCCCAAAGGCAAGAGTGGGGCTCCCTCAGCCACCCTATCCCACTGCTTGGTTCCCGAGGATGGCATTGGATTTGGCCGCGATGCCTCCTAGAGCCAGATAGCTCACCCCTGCCCAACCCAAGCTCTCGCACAGAATGAGTTAAACCTCAGGCCTGGGTGGAGGGGGCCCTGTCGGACTTGGGGTATTTCTAGGTTCCCCCCCACCCACTCCCCGCCACCACACCACTCCTACCCCTGACATGCAGGGGCAAGGCCCTGCTGCCATTCGGCAACAGCAGCATCGCTTGGAAGGCCTTTGCTGACGAACAAGTTCAGGAGGAGGCCCTCACGTCATTGCCTGGCTCTCTTCACCCCCACACCCGCCCACCCTCCGCCCACCCTCCGCCCCTCACACCACTCCCCCCCCCACCTCCCCCCCCCCCCGCCCCCCCAATGCCGCCATCCTTCATTGCTGAGAACGTGACTTGGCTATCTGGTCATGTGGGGCATCGTAGCCCAGCCTCGTTCCTCTCTCCGCACCAGCTTTTCCCTAAAAATTACTGCTTTCCATTCCAGCCAACTCATCGCGAGCCAATCGAGGGGCATCGGGAGCCGGGGACCAAAGGGGGCAAAATGGAGGCCTGGACCGGTCTCGGTTGCCAGCTGGTTGACCAGTTGAGTCAACTGAGCCTGAACCAACAATTATTCCTTAGACACAAGTCTGCTGAAAGCAATGGTGACGACTCATCACTACCCAACTCCCCCCCACTCCACCCGCACCCCCCACTCCCTAGGGTTTAGGGAGAGGTTAGCTAGGCCGAGATTCAAGCCTGGGCTTTTCCTGCCCTGACTTCAGGGCTGTCGGCACTACACCGGGGTTGGATGAGGCTAACTCTACCTAGGCCTAGATCGGAGCCTGACCTTCGCCTTGCGCTGTCAGGGCCACACCGGGGCTGGATGAGACTAACTCAACCTAGGCCGAGATCGGAGCCTGACCTTCGCCTTGCCCTGTCAGGGCCACACCGGGGCTGGATGAGACTAACTCTACCTAGGCCGAGATCAGAGCCTGACCTTCGCCTTGCCCTGTCAGGGCCACACCGGGGCTGGATGAGACTAACTCGACCTAGGCCGAGATCGGAGCCTGACCTTCGCCTTGCGCTGTCAGGGCCACACCGGGGCTGGATGAGACTAACTCGACCTAGGCTGAGATCGGAGCCTGACCTTCGCCTTGCCCTGTCAGGGCCACACCGGGGCTGGATGAGACTAACTCAACCTAGGCCGAGATCGGAGCCTGACCTTCGCCTTGCCCTGTCAGGGCCACACCGGGGCTGGATGAGACTAACTTGACCTAGGCCGAGATCGGAGCCTGACCGTCACCTTGCCCTGTCAGGGCCACACCGGGGCCGGATCAGACTAACTCGACCTAGGCCGAGATCGGAGCCTGACCTTCACCTTGCCCTGTCAGGGCCACACCGGGGCTGGGTGAGGCCTCACAACCCGCCGTAGGCCGAGATTCGAGCCTGGGCTTTTCTCGCCCTGCGTTTTTCACAACCGCCGCCCCCCCCCACCACCCCCATCCCCCCCTCCCCAGGCGAGGCTGTGGCCCGAGGTAGGCCGAGGTTTGGGCCTGGGGGCCTTTGCTGCTTCTGGCGCGAGGAGGACCTCACGGTCCTGCGGGTGGGCAGGCTGTTAAGCGGGAGGCAGCACGGGTGAGACAGAGAGAGAGGGAGGGGGTAGGGGAGGGGGTAGGGGAATGATCCATACCGGCAGAGAACTGGAGCCAGGCGCACACCTTGTAAACCGTGGCAGGGCTGCAGCAGCGGTACAGGCCGAAGCAGCAGCAGACGCTGGCCAGCACCAGCACCAGGGCCATGCAGACGAAGATGGCCGCCGTCTTGAAGGAGGGCACCGGGGACAGGCTGGCCAGGGAGCCCCGGCACTCGGGCAGCCACTCGGTCTCCAGGCACGCCTCGAAGAGGCCGAAGCCACCCGCCGGGCCCGGGCCCCCCCGGCTCCGCACCCAGGCCGGCTCGATCAGCACCACCACCTCGAGGACGGCGAAGCAGAGCGTGCAGACAGCCCAGAGCGCAGCCACGGCCCGGGCGTTCCTGACAAAGTCCGTCTGGTAGAGCTGGGCCACCTCCCGGGCGGCCAGCATCTCGCCGAGGAGGGGGGCAGGGCGGGAGCGGGTTGGGGACGAGGGGCAGGGATTGTGGGGTGGGTGGGGGGTGGCGGGTGCCAGCCGCTGGAGCCGGAGCCTGACAGCCAGGCCGGGAGACGGCCACTGTGTCACACAGAAGTGCTCCTTTTGACTGCAGGGTTTCTGCGGTGAAGTCTGGAGGGAGCTCAGCGGGCTTGACAGCTAATCCATCAAGGACACAGAGTCCTAATCCTCCTCCTCACAGCTCCCAGCCTCCTGCCTGGGACCAGAGAGACTCAGCTCTCACACATACAAATACACACAGCCACATAAACACACTCACACAAACACACATATACACACAGCCACATAAACACACACACACACACATATACACACAGCCACATAAACACACTCACACACACACACATATACACACACAGCTACATAAACACACTCACACACATATACACACAGCCACATAAACACACACCCCCACCCACACATGTACACACACATAAACACACACACAAACAGACCTCCACCCATATACACACACATAAAAACACACACACCCACACACATACACCCACACACATACATCCACACACATCCACAAACACAAACACATACATATATACACTCACATAAACACATACACACACAAACACACTCCCACCCATATACACACACACACCCACACACATATACACTCACATAAACACACACACACCCACACACATATACACTCACATAAACCCATACACACACAAACACACACAGCCACATAAACACACACACACACAAACACACACGTATATATACACACACACATATACACACACACACCCACACACATATACACCCACATAAACACATACACACACCTACACACACATCCACATAAACACACACACACACAAACACACACGTATATACACACACACATATACGCACACACACCCACATACGTATACACCCACATAAACACATACACACACCTACACACACATCCACATAAACACACACACACACACAAACACACGTATATACACACACACATATACGCACACACACCCACACACATATACACCCACATAAACACACACACACACCTACACACACATCCACATAAACACATACCCACACACAAACACCAACCCACACACATACATACACCCACACAAACACATACATACACACACCACACACAAACACACACACAAACACACATGCCCACACCCACACACATACACACACACCCGCACCCAGACACAAACCCACACAGCCACCCACACATATAAACACACCCACCCACACAAAAACACCCACCCACACAAAAACACCCACCCACACACACACAAACACACACTCCACACCCAAACACACACACACCCACAAAACACACAACACACACACACCCACACCCACAAAACACACAACACACACTTATATAAACACACCCACACACACATATACAAACACCCACATATATACACACACCTACACACACATATAAACCCACCCACACAAACATATACAAACACACACACAAACACCCACCCTCAAACACACACATATATACACACACCCACACACACATATAAACCCACCCACACAAACACCCACACATATAGACACACCCACACCTATACACACACCCACGCACACACAAACACCCACACATATAAACACACCCACACAGAAACAACCACACACATATAGACACACAAACACCCATGCCCACCCACAAACACACACCCTCAAAACACACACACCCACAAACACACCCACACATATAAACACACCCACACAGAAACAACCACACACATATAGACACACAAACACCCATGCCCACCCACAAACACACACCCTCAAAACACACACACCCACAAACACACCCACACATATAAACACGTCTATACACGCGCCCAAACAAACCTAAACACCGACACCTAGACACATACACCCATACAAACACTCACTTGCACACTCACACAATACGCTGTATATCTCAGGCAAACATTGTTCAGTTTCGGAAAATTATCCCTGAGGCTTTGCACAGGAGGATAACAGACACCAGAGGAAAAGAGGTGATGATAGAAGCAGTTCATGAAATTTCAGCAGGTTCTTACAGGAGGAGGGAGAGGGAGAGGGGGACAGAGAGTGTTAGCGAGTGAATTCCAAAGCTCAGGGCCTCCTCCAGGCAGCTGAAGGCACGGCCGACAATGGTGGAGAGATGGGAATTGGGAGATGCTCGAGAGGCCGGAACTGGAGGAGTGCAGAGATCTCGGAGGGATTGTAGGAGGTTACAGAGATAGAGAGGGGTGTAGGGGCTGGTGGAGGTTACAGAAATAGGGAGGGGTGTAGGGGCTGGAGGAGGTTACAGAGTTAGGGAGGGGTGTAGGGGCTGGTGGAGGTTACAGAGATAGGGAGGGGTGTAGGGGCTGGTGGAGGTTACAAAGATAGGGAGGGGTGCAGGGACTGAAGGAAGTTACAGATATAGGGAGGGTTGTAGGGACTGGAGGAGGTTACAGAGATAGGGAGGGGAGTAGGGGCTGGAGGAGGTTACAGAGATAGGGAGGGATATAGGCTTGGAGGAGTTCACAGAGATAGGGAGGGTTGTAGGGGTTGGAGGAGGTTACAGAGATAGGGAGGGTTGTAGGGGCTGGAGGAGGTTATAGAGATAGGGAAGGTTGTAGGGGCTGGAGGAGGTTATAGAGATAGGGAGGGTTGTAGGGGCTGGAGTAGGTTACAGAGATAGGGAGTGTTGTAGGGATATGGAGGAGGTTACAGAGATAGGGAGGGTTGTAGGGGCTGGAAAAGGTTACAGAGATAGGGAGGGTTGTAGGGGGCTGGAGGAAGTTACATAGATAGGGAGGGGTGTAGGGACTGGAGGAGGTTACAGAGATAGGGAGGGGTGTAGGGACTGGAGGAGGTTACAGAGATAGGGAGGGTTGTAGGGGCTGCAGCAGGTTACAGAGATAGGGAGGGGTGTAGGGGCTGGAGGAGGTTACAGAGATAGGGAGGGTTGTAGGGGCTGAAGGAGATTACAGAGATAGGGAGTGTTGTAGGGGCAGGAGGAGGTTACAGAGATAGGGAGGATTGTTGAGGCTGGAGGTGGTTCCTGAGATAGGGAGGGGTGTAGGGGTTGGAGGAGTTTACAGAGATGGGGAGGATGATAGGGGCTGGAGGAGTTTACAGAGATAGGGAGGGTTGTAGGGGCTGGAGGAGGTTACAGAGATAGGGAGGGGTGTAGGTGCTGGAGGAGGTTACCGAGATATGGAGGGGTGTAGGGACTGGAGGAGGTTACAGAGATAGGGAGGGGTGTAGGGGCTGGAGGAAGTTCCACAGACTGGGAGGGGTGTAGGGGCTGGAGGAGGTTACAGAGATAGGGAGTGCTGTAGAGGCTGGAGGGGGTTACAGAGATAGGGATGGGTGTAGGGGCTGGAGGAGGTTACAGAGATAGGGAGGGTTGTAGGGGCTGGAGGAGGTTACAGCGATAGGGAGGGGTGTAGAGGCTGGGGGAGGGTACAGAGATAGGGAGGGTTGTAGGGACTGGAGAAGGGTACAGAGATAGGGAGGGTTGCAGGGGCTGGATGAGGGTACAGAGATAGGGAGGGTTGTAGGGGCAGGAGGAGGTTACAGATATAGGGAGGGTAGTAGAGGCTGGAGGAGGTTACAGAGATAGGGAGGGTTGTAGGTGCTGGAGGAGGTTACAGAGATAGAGAGGGGTATAGGGGCTGGAGGAGGTTACAGATAGGAAGGGATGTAGGGACTGGAGCAGGTTACAGAGATAGGGAGAGCTGTAGGGGCTGGAGGAGGTTACAGAGATAGGGAGGATTGTAGGGCTTGGAGGAGGTTACAGAGATAGGGAGGGTTGTAGGTGCTGGAGGAGGTCACAGAGATAGGGAGGGGTGTATGGGCTGGACGAGCTTACAGAGATATGGAGGGGTGTAGGGGGCTGGTGGAGGTTACAGAGATAGGGAGGGGTGTAGGGACTGGAGGAGGTTACAAAGATAGGGAGGGGTGTGGGGGCTGGAGGAGGTTACAGAGATAGGGAGGGGTGTAGGGGTCTCGAGGAGGTTACAGAGATAGGGAGGGGTGTAAGGGCTGGAGGAGGATACAGAGATGGGGAGGGGTATAGGGGCTGGAGCAGGTTACAGAGATAGGGAGGTGTGTATTGGATGGAGGGAGGTTACAGAGATAGGGAGGGGTGTAAGGGCTGGAGGAGGTTACAGAGATAGGGAGGGGTGTAGGGGCTGGAGCAGGTTACAGAGTTAGGGAGGTGTGTATTGGATGGAGGGAGGTTACAGACATAGGGAGGGCTGTAAGGACTGGAGGAGGTTACAGAGATAGGGAGGGCTGTAGGGGCTGTAGGAGGTTACAGAGATAGGGAGGGGTGTAGGGGATGGAGGGAGGTTACAGAGATAGGGAGGCTTTTAGGGGCATGTAGGAGGTTACAGAGATAGGGATGGGTGTCGGGGCTGGAGGAGCTTACAGAGATAGAGAGGGATGCAGGGGCTAGAGGTTGAAGGGATAGGGAGGGGTGCAGAGGCTGGAGAGGTTTACAGAGATAGGGAGGGGTGTAGGGGCTGGAGGAGTTTACAGAGATAGGGAGGGGTGTAGGGGCTGGAGAAGGTTACAGAGATAGGGAGGGGTGCAGAGGCTGGAGGTGGGTACAGAGATAGGGTTGTAGGGACAGGAGTAGGTTACAGAGATAGGGAGGGATGTAGGGGCTGCAGGATGTTACAGAGATAGGAAGTGTTGTAGGGGCTGGAGGAGGTTACAGAGATAGGGAGGCGTGTAGGTGCTGGAGAAGGTTACTGAGATAGGGAGGCGTGTAGGTGCTGGAGAAGGTTACTGAGATAGGGAGGGTTCTAGGGGCCGGAGGAGTTGCAGAGATAGGGAGTGTTGCTGGTGCCACAGGAGGATTCAGAGATAGGGAGGGGTGTATTGGATGGAGGGAGGTTACAGAGATAGGGAGGGTTATAGGGGCTGGAGGAGATTACAGAGATAGGGAGGGTTGTAGGGGCTGGAGGAAGTTTCAGAGATAGGGAGGGGTGTAGGGGCCGGAGGAGTTTACAGACATAGGGAGGGTTGTAGGGGATGGAGAAGTTTACAGAGATAGGGAGGGTTGAAGGGGCTGGAGGAGGTTACAGAGATAGGGAGGGTTGAAGGGGCTGGAGGTGATTACAGAGATAGGGAGGGGTATAGGGGCTGGAGGAGGTTACAGAGATAGGGAGGGGTGTATGGACTGGACGAGGTTACAGAGATAGGGAGTTTTGTAGGTGCTGGAGGAGGTTACAGAGATAGGGAGGGGTATAGGGGCTGGAGGAGGTTACAGATAGGAAGGGATGTAGGGACTGGAGGAGGTTACAGAGATAGGGAGGGTTGTAGGGGCTGGAGGAGGTTACAGAGATAGCGAGGATTGTAGGGCTTGGAGTTACAGAAATAGGGAGGGTTGTTGGGGATGGAGGGAGGTAATAGAGATAGGGAGGGTTGTAGGGTCTGGAGGCGGTTACCAAGACAGGGAGTGTTGTAGGGGCTGGAGGTGGTTAGAGAGCTAGGGTGGGTTGTAGGGGCTGGAGGTGGTTACAGAGATAGGGAGGGTTGCTGGGGCCAGAGGAGGTTACAGCAATATGGAGGGATTTAGGGGCTGGAGGAGGTTACAGAGATAGGGAGGGTTGTATTGGCGGGAGGAGTTTACAGAGATAGGGAGCGTTGTAGGGGCTGGAGGAGTTTACAGAGATAGGGAGGGTTGAAGGGGCTGGAGGAGGTTACAGAGATAGGTTGGATTGTAGGGTCTGGAGGAGGTTACAGAGTTAGCGAGGGTTGTACGGGCTGGAGGTGGTTACAGATGTAGGGAGGATTGTAGGGGCTGGAGGAGGTTACAGAGATAGGGAGGGGCTGGAGGAGGTTACAGAGATACGGAGGGTTGTTGGAGGTTACAGAGATTGGGAATGTTGTAGGGGCTGGAGGACGTTACAGAGATAGGCAGTGTTGTAGGGGCTGGAGGAGGTTACAGAAATAGGGAGGGGTGTAGGGGCTGGAGGAGGTTACAGTGATAGGGAGGGGTGTAGGTGCTGGGGGAGTTTACAGAGATAGGGAGGGGTGTAGGGGCTGGAGGAGGTTACAGAGATAGGGAGGGTTGTAGGGGCTGGAGGAAGTTACAGGCATAGGGAGGTGTGTTGGTACTTGAGGAGGTTACAGAGATAGGTAGGGGTGTCGGGGCTGGAGGAGGTTACAGAGATAGGGAGGGGTGTCGGGGCTGGAGGAGGTTACAGAGATAGGGAGGGGTGTAGGGGCTGGAGGAATTTACAGAGATAGGGAGGGGTGTAGGGGCTGGAGGAAGTTACAGAGATTGGGAGGGGTGTAGGGGATGGAGGGAGGTTACAGAGATAGGGAGGCTTGTATGGGCATGTAAGAGGTTACAGAGATAGCGATGGGTCTAGGTGCTGGAGGTTACAGAGATTGGGAGGGTTGCAGTGGCTAGAGGTTAAAGGGATAGGGAGGGGTGTAGAGGCTGGAGAAGGTTACAGAGGTAGGGAGGGGTGTAGGTGCTGGAGAAGGTTACCGAGATATGGAGGGGTGTAGGGACTGGAGGAGGTTACAGAGATAGGGAGGGTTGTAGGGTCTGGAGGTGGTTACAGAGCTAAGGAGGGTTGTAGGCGTTGGAGGTGGTTACAGAGATAGGGAGGGTTGTAGGGACTGGAGGAGGTTACAGAGATAGGGAGGGTTGTAGGGGCTGGATGAGGGTACAGAGATAAGGAGGGTTGTAGGGGCTGGAGAAAGTTACAGTGATAGTGAAGGTTGTAGGGGCTGCAGGAGGTTACAGAGATAGGGAGGGTTGTAGGGGCTGGAGGAGGTTACAGAGATAGGGAGGGTTCTAGGGGCCAGAGGGGTTTGCAGAGATAGGGAGTGTTGCTAGAGCCAGAGGAGTTTACAGCAATATGGAGGGATTTAGGGGCTGTAGGAATTTACAGAGAGGGAGCGTTGTATGGGCTGGAGGAGATTACAGAGATAGGGACAGTTGTAGGGGCTGCAGGAGGTTACCGAGATAGGGCGGGTTGTAGGGGCTGGAGGAGGTTACAGAGATAGGGAGGATTGTTGAGGCTGGAGGTGGTTCCTGAGATAGGGAGGGGTGTAGGGGCTGGAGGAGTTTACAGAGATAGGGAGGATGATAGGGGCTGGAGGAGTTTACAGAGATAGGGAGGGTTGTAGGGGCTGGAGGAGGTTACAGAGATAGGGAGGGGTGTAGGTGCTGGAGGAGGTTACCGAGATATGGAGGGGTGTAGGGACTGGAGGAGGTTAAAGAGATAGGGAGGGGTGTAGGGGCTGGAGGAAGTTCCACAGACTGGGAGGGGTGTAGGGGCTGGAGGAGGTTACAGAGATAGGGAGTGCTGTAGAGGCTGGAGGGGGTTACAGAGATAGGGATGGGTGTAGGGGCTGGAGGAGGGTACAGAGATAGGGATAGGTGTAGGGGCTGGAGGAGGTTACAGAGATAGGGAGGGTTGTAGGGGCTGGAGGAGGTTACAGCGATAGGGAGGGGTGTAGAGGCTGGGGGAGGGTACAGAGATAGGGAGGGTTGTAGGGACTGGAGAAGGGTACAGAGATATGGAGGGTTGCAGGGGCTGGATGAGGGTACAGAGATAGGGAGGGTTGTAGGGGCAGGAGGAGGTTACAGATATAGGGAGGGTAGTAGAGGCTGGAGGAGGTTACAGAGATAGGGAGGGTTGTAGGGGCTGGAGGAGGTAACAGAGATAGGGAGGATTGTAGGGGGATGGAGGAAGTTACACAGATAGGGAGTGTTGTAGGGGCTGGAGGAGGTTACAGAGATAGGGAGGGTTGTAGGAGCTGGAGGAGGTTACAGACATAGGGAGGGCTGTAAGGACTGGAGGAGGTTACAGAGATAGGGAGGGTGGTAGGGGCTGGAAGAGGTTACAGATATAGGGAGGGTTGTAGGAGGTTACAGAGAGGGAGTGTTGTATGGGCTGGAGGAGGTTACAGAGATAGGGTGGGTTGTAGGGGCTGGAGGAGGTTACAGAGATAGTTAGGATTGTAGATGCTGGAGGTGGTTACAGCGATAGGGAGAGGTGTAGGGGCTGGAGGAGTTTACAGACATAGGGAGGGTTGTAGGGGATGGAGAAGTTTACAGAGATAGGGAGGGTTGAAGGGGCTGGAGGATTACAGAGATAGGGAGGGTTGAAGGGGCTGGAGGAGATTTCAGACTAAGGGAGGGGTATAGGGGCTCGAGGAGGTTACAGAGATAGGGAGGGGTGTATGGACTGGACGAGGTTACAGAGATAGGGAGGGGTAAAGGGGCTGGAGGAGGTTACAGATAGGAAGGGATGTAGGGACTGGAGGAGGTTACAGAGATAGGGAGGGTTGTAGGGGCTTCAGGTGGTTACAGAGATAGGGAGGATTGTAGGGCTTGGAGGAGGTTATAGCAATAGGGAGGGTTGTTGGGGATGGAGGGAGGTAATAGAGATAGGGAGGGTTGTAGGGTCTGGAGGAGGTTACAGAGATAGGGAGGATTGTAGGGCTTGGAGGAGGTTACAGAGATAGGGAGGATTGTAGGGACTGGAGGAGGTTACAGAGATAGGGAGGGTTGCAGGAGATTACAGAGATAGGGAGGGTTGTAGGTGCTGGAGGAGTTTACAGAGATAGAGAGGGGTATAGGGGCTGGAGGAGGTTACAGATAGGATGGGATGTAGGGACTGGAGCAGGTTACAGAGATAGGGAGGATTGTAGGGCTTGGAGGAGGTTACAGAGATAGGGAGGGTTGTAGGTGCTGGAGGAGGTCACAGAGATAGGGAGGGGTGTGGGGGCTGGACGAGCTTACAGAGATATGTAGGGGTGTAGGGGGCTGGTGGAGGTTACAGAGATAGGGAGGGGTGTAGGGACTGGAGGAGGTTACAAAGATAATGAGGGGTGTGGGGGCTGGAGGAGGTTACAGAGATAGGGAGGGGTGTAGGGGTCTCGAGGAGGTTACAGAGATAGGGAGGGGTGTAAGGGCTGGAGGAGGATACAGAGATAGGGAGGTGTGTATTGGATGGAGGGAGTTTACAGAGATAGGGAAGGGTGTAAGGGCTGGAGGAGGATACAGAGATGGTGAGGGGTGTAGGGGCTGGAGCAGGTTACAGAGTTAGGGAGGTGTGTATTGGATGGAGGGAGGTTACAGAGTTAGGGAATGTTGTAGGGGCTGCAGGAGGTTACAGACATATGGAGGGTTGTAGGGGCTGGAGGAGGTTACAGACATAGGGAGGGCTGTAAGGACTGGAGGAGGTTACAGAGATAGGGAGGGCTGTAGGGGCTGTAGGAGGTTACAGAGATAGGGAGGGGTGTATGGGCTGTAGGAGGTTACAGAGATAGGGAGGGGTGTAGGGGATGGAGGGAGGTTACAGAGATAGGGAGGCTTTTAGGGGCATGTAGGAGGTTACAGAGATAGGGATGGGTGTCGGGGCTGGAGGAGCTTACAGAGATAGAGAGGGATGCAGAGGCTAGAGGTTGAAGGGATAGGGAGGGGTGCAGAGGCTGGAGAGCTTTACAGAGATAGGGAGGGGTGTAGGGGCTGGAGGAGGGTACAGAGATAGGGAGGGGTGTAGGGGCTGGAGGAGGGTACAGAGATAGGGAGAGCTGTAGGGGCTAGAGAATACAGCGATAGGGAGGGGTGCAGAGGCTGGAGGAGGTTACAGAGATAGGGAGGGGTGCAGAGGCTGGAGGTGGGTACAGAGATAGGGTTGTAGGGACAGGAGGAGGTTACAGAGATAGGGAGGTTTGTAGGGGCTGGATGAGGGTACAGAGATAGAGAGGTTTGTAGGGGCTGGAGAAGGTTACAGAGATAGGGAGGGATGTAGGGGCTGCAGGATGTTACAGAGATAGGGAGTGTTGTAGGGGCTGGAGGAGGTTACAGAGATAGGGAGGGTTCTAGGGGCCGGAGGAGTTGCAGAGATAGAGAGTGTTGCTGGTGCCACAGGAGGATTCAGAGATAGGGAGGGGTGTATTGGATGGAGGGAGGTTACAGAGATAGGGAGGGTTATAGGGGCTGGAGGAGATTACAGAGATAGGGAGGGTTGTAGGGGCTGGAGGAAGTTTCAGAGATAGGGAGGGGTGTAGGGGCCGGAGGAGTTTACAGAGATAGGGAGGGTAGCAGGGGCTGGAGGAGGTTACAGAGATAGGGAGAGGTGTAGGGGCTGAAGGAGGTTACAGAGATAGGGAGGGTGGTAGGGGCTGGAAGAGGTTACAGATATAGGGAGGGTTGTAGGAGGTTACAGAGAGCGAGTGTTGTATGGGCTGGAGGAGGTTACAGAGATAGGGTGGGTTGTAGGGGTTGGAGGCAGTTACAGAGATAGTTAGGATTGTAGAGGCTGGAGGTGGTTACAGCGATAGGGAGAGGTGTAGGGGCTGGAGGAGTTTACAGACATAGGGAGGGTTGTTGGGGATGGAGAAGTTTACAGAGATAGGGAGGGTTGTAGGGGCTGGAGGAGGTTACAGATAGGAAGGGATGTAGGGACTGCAGGAGGTTACAGAGATAGGGAGGGTTGTAGGGGCTGAAGGAGGTTACAGAGATAGGGAGGATTGTAGGGCTTGGAGGAGGTTATAGAAATAGGGAGGGTTGTTGGGGATGGAGGGAGGTAATAGAGATAGGGAGGGTTGTAGGGTCTGGAGGAGGTTTCAGAGATAGGGAGGGGTGTAGGGGCCGGAGGAGTTTACAGAGATAGGGAGGGTAGCAGGGGCTGGAGGAGGTTACAGAGATAGGGAGAGGTGTAGGGGCTGAAGGAGGTTACAGAGATAGGGTGGGTGGTAGGGGCTGGAAGTGGTTACAGATATAGGGAGGGTTGTAGGAGGTTACAGAGAGGGAGTGTTGTATGGGCTGGAGGAGGTTACAGAGATAGGGTGGGTTGTAGGGGCTGGAGGAGGTTACAGAGATAGTTAGGATTGTAGAGGCTGGAGGTGGTTACAGCGATAGGGAGAGGTGTAGGGGCTGGAGGTGTTTACAGACATAGGGAGGGTTGTAGGGGATGGAGAAGTTTACAGAGATAGGGAGGGTTGAAGGGGCTGGAGGAGGTTACAGAGATAGGGAGGGGTGTATGGACTGGAGGAGGTTACAGAGATAGGGAGGTTTGTAGGTGCTGGAGGAGGTTACAGAGATAGGGAGGGGTATAGGGGTTGGAGGAGGTTACAGATAGGAAGGGATGTAGGGACTGGCGGAGGTTACAGAGATAGGGAGGGTTGTAGGGGCTGGAGGAGGTTACAGAGATAGGGAGGATTGTAGGGCTTGGAGGAGGTTACAGAGATAGGGAGGGTTGTAGGGGGTGGAGGAGGTTACAGAGATAGGGAGGGTTGCAGGAGGTTACAGAGATAGGGAGGGTTGTAGGTGCTGGAGGAGGTTACAGAGATAGAGAGGGGTATAGGGGCTGGAGGAGGTTACAGATAGGAAGGGATGTAGGGACTGGAGCAGGTTACAGAGATAGGGAGGGCTGTAGGGGCTGGAGGAGGTTACAGAGATAGGGAGGGTTATAGGTGCTGGAGGAGGTCACAGAGATAGGGAGGGGTGTATGGGCTGGACGAGCTTACAGAGATATGGAGGGGTGTAGGGGGCTGGTGGAGGTTACAGAGATAGGGAGGGGTGTAGGGACTGGAGGATGTTACAAAGATAGGGAGGAGTGTGGGGGCTGGAGGAGGTTACAGAGATAGGGAGGGGTGTAGGGGACTCGAGGAGGTTACAGAGATAGGGAGGGGTGTAAGGCTGGGGGAGGATACAGAGATGGGGAGGGGTATAGGGGCTGGAGCAGGTTACAGAGATAGGGAGGTGTGTATTGGATGGAGGGAGGTTACAGAGATAGGGAAGGGTGTAAGGGCTGGAGGAGGATACAGAGATGGGGAAGGGTGTAGGGGCTGGAGCAGGTTACAGAGATAGGGAGGTGTGTATTGGATGGAGGGAGGTTACAGAGTTAGGGAGTGTTGTAGGGGCTGGAGGAGGTTACAGACATAGGGAGGGGTGTAGAGACTTGAGGAGGTTACAGAGATCGGGAGGGTAGTAGGGGCTGGAAGAGTTTACAGAGATAGGGAGGGGTGTAGGGGCTGTAGGAAGTTACAGAAATAGGGAGGGTTGTAGGGGATGGAGGGAGGTTACAGAGATAGGGAGGCTTGTCTGGGCATATAGGAGGTTACAGAGATAGGGAGGGGTGTAGGGGCTGGAGGAGGTTACAGAGATACGGAGGGTTGTTGGAGGTTACAGAGATTGGGAATGTTGTAGGGGCTGGAGGACGTTACAGAGATAGGCAGTGTTGTAGGGGCTGGAGGAGGTTACAGAAATAGGGAGGGGTGTAGGGGCTGGAGGAGGTTACAGTGATAGGGAGGGGTGTAGGTGCTGGGGGAGTTTACAGAGATAGGGAGGGTGTAGGGGCTGGGGTAGGTTACAGAGATAGGGAGGGTTGTAGGGGCTGGAGGAGGTTACAGAGATAGGGAGGTGTGTTGGTACTTGAGGTTACAGAGATAGGTGGGGGTGTCGGGGCAGGAGGAGGTTACAGAGATAGGGAGGGGTGTAGGGGCTGGAGGAAGTTACAGATAGGGAGGGTTGCAGGGGCTGGAGGAAGTTACAGAGATTGGGAGGGGTGCAGGGGCTGGAGGAGGTTACAGAGATAGCGATGGGTCTAGGTGCTGGAGGAGGTTACAGAGATTGGGAGGGTTGCAGTGGCTAGAGGTTAAAGGGATAGGGAGGGGTGTAGAGGCTGGAGAAGGTTACAGAGGTAGGGAGGGGTGTAGGTGCTGGAGGAGGTTACAGAGATAGGGAGGGTTGTAGGGTCTGGAGGTGGTTACAGAGCTAGGGAGGGTTGTAGGCGTTGGAGGTGGTTACAGAGATAGGGAGGGTTGTAGGGACTGGAGGAGGTTACAGAGATAGGGAGGGTTGTAGGGGCTGGATGAGGGTACAGAGATAAGGAGGGTTGTAGGGGCTGGAGAAAGTTACAGTGATAGTGAAGGTTGTAGGGGCTGCAGGAGATTACAGAGATAGGGAGGGTTGTAGGGGCTGGAGGAGGTTACAGAGATAGGGAGGGTTCTAGGGGCCAGAGGGGTTTGCAGAGATAGGGAGTGTTGCTAGAGCCAGAGGAGTTTACAGCAATATGGAGGGATTTAGGGGCTGTAGGAGTTTACAGAGAGGGAGCGTTGTATGGGCTGGAGGAGATTACAGAGATAGGGACAGTTGTAGGGGCTGCAGGAGGTTACCGAGATAGGGCGGGTTGTAGGAGCTGGAGGAGGTTACAGAGATAGGGAGTATTGTTGAGGCTGGAGGTGGTTCCTGAGATAGGGAGGGGTGTAGGGGCTGGAGGAGTTTACAGAGATAGGGAGGATGATAGGGGCTGGAGGAGTTTACAGAGATAGGGAGGGTTGTAGGGGCTGGAGGAGGTTACAGAGATAGGGAGGGGTGTAGGTGCTGGAGGAGGTTACCGAGATATGGAGGGGTGTAGGGACTGGAGGAGGTTAAAGAGATAGGGAGGGGTGTAGGGGCTGGAGGAAGTTCCACAGACTGGGAGGGGTGTAGGGGCTGGAGGAGGTTACAGAGATAGGGAGTGCTGTAGAGGCTGGAGGGGGTTACAGAGATAGGGATGGGTGTAGGGGCTGGAGGAGGGTACAGAGATAGGGAGGGTTGTAGGGGCAGGAGGAGGTTACAGATATAGGGAGGGTAGTAGAGGCTGGAGGAGGTTACAGAGATAGGGAGGGTTGTAGGGGCTGGAGGAGGTAACAGAGATAGGGAGGATTGTAGGGGGATGGAGGAAGTTACACAGATAGGGAGTGTTGTAGGGGCTGGAGGAGGTTACAGAGATAGGGAGGGTTGTAGGAGCTGGAGGAGGTTACAGACATAGGGAGGGCTGTAAGGACTGGAGGAGGTTACAGAGATAGGGAGGGTGGTAGGGGTTGGAAGAGGTTACAGATATAGGGAGGGTTGTTGGAGGTTACAGAGAGGGAGTGTTGTATGGGCTGGAGGAGGTTACAGAGATAGGGTGGGTTGTAGGGGTTGGAGGAGGTTACAGAGATAGTTAGGATTGTAGAGGCTGAACGTGGTTACAGCGATAGGGAGAGGTGTAGGGGCTGGAGGAGTTTACAGACATAGGTAGGGTTGTAGGGGATGGAGAAGTTTACAGAGATAGGGAGGGTTGAAGGGGCTGGAGGAGGTTACAGAGATAGGGAGGGTTGAAGGGGCTGGAGGAGATTTCAGAGATAAGGAGGGGTATAGGGGCTCGAGGAGGTTACAGAGATAGGGAGGGGTGTATGGACTGGACGAGGTTACAGAGATAGGGAGGTTTGTAGGTGCTGGAGGAGGTTACAGAGATAGGGAGGGTTGTAGGGGCTGGAGGAGGTTACAGAGATAGGGAGGATTGTAGGGCTTGGAGGAGGTTATAGAAATAGGGAGGGTTGTTGGGGATGGAGGGAGGTAATAGAGATAGGGAGGGTTGTAGGGTCTGGAGGAGGTTACAGAGATAGGGAGGATTGTAGGGCTTGGAGGAGGTTACAGAGATAGCGAGGGTTGTAGGGGCTGGAGGAGGTTACAGAGATAGGGAGGGTTGCAGGAGGTTACAAAGATAGGGAGGGTTGTAGGTGCTGGAGGAGTTTACAGAGATAGAGAGGGGTATAGGGGCTGGAGGAGGTTACAGATAGGAAGGGATGTAGGGACTGGAGCAGGTTACAGAGATAGGGAGGGCTGTAGGGGCTGGAGGAGGTTACAGAGATAGGGAGGATTGTAGGGCTTGGAGGAGGTTACAGAGATAGGGAGGGTTGTAGGTGCTGGAGGAGGTCACAGAGATAGGGAGGGGTGTATGGGCTGGACGAGCTTACAGAGATATGGAGGGGTGTAGGGGGCTGGTGGAGGTTACAGAGATAGGGAGGGGTGTAGGGACTGGAGGAGGTTACAAAGATAGGGAGGGGTGTGGGGGCTGGAGGAGGTTACAGAGATAGGGAGGGGTGTAGGGGTCTCGAGGAGGTTACAGAGATAGGGAGGGGTGTAAGGGCTGGAGGAGGATACAGAGATAGGGAGGGGTGCAGAGGCTGGAGGTGGGTACAGACATAGGGAGGGCTGTAAGGACTGGAGGAGGTTACAGAGATAGGGAGGGCTGTAGGGGCTGTAGGAGGTTACAGAGATAGGGAGGGGTGTATGGGCTGTAGGAGGTTACAGAGATAGGGAGGGGTGTATGGGCTGGAGCAGGTTACAGAGATAGGGAGGTGTGTATTGGATGGAGGGAGGTTACAGAGATAGGGAAGGGTGTAAGGGCTGGAGGAGGATACAGAGATGGGGAGGGTGTAGGGGCTGGAGCAGGTTACAGAGTTAGGGAGGCGTGTATTGGATGGAGGGAGGTTACAGAGTTAGGGAGTGTTGTAGGGGCTGGAGGAGGTTACAGACATAGGGAGGGTTGTAGGGGCTGGAGGAGGTTACAGACATAGGGAGGGCTGTAAGGACTGCAGGAGGTTACAGAGATAGGGAGGGCTGTAGGGGCTGTAGGAAGTTACAGAGATAGGGAGGGGTGTATGGGCTGTAGGAGGTTACAGAGATAGGGAGGGTTGTAGGGGATGGAGGGAGGTTACAGAGATAGGGAGGCTTTTAGGGGCATGTAGGAGGTTACAGAGATAGGGATGGGTGTCGGGGCTGGAGGAGCTTACAGAGATAGAGAGGGATGCAGGGGCTAGAGGTTGAAGGGATAGGGAGGGGTGCAGAGGCTGGAGAGCTTTACAGAGATAGGGAGGGGTGTAGGGGCTGGAGGAGGTTACAGAGATAGGGTTGTAGGGACAGGAGGAGGTTACAGAGATAGGGAGGTTTGTAGGGGCTGGATGAGGGTACAGAGATAGAGAGGTTTGTAGGGGCTGGAGAAGGTTACAGAGATAGGGAGGGATGTAGGGGCTGGAGGAGGTTACAGAGATAGGGAGGCGTGTAGGTGCTGGAGAAGGTTACAGAGATAGGGAGGGTTCTAGGGGCCGGAGGAGTTGCAGAGATAGGGAGTGTTGCTGGTGCCAGAGGAGGATTCAGAGATAGGGAGGGGTGTATTGGATGGAGGGAGGTTACAGAGATAGGGAGGGTTGTAGGGGCTGGAGGGAGTTTCAGAGATAGGGAGGGGTGTAGGGGCCGGAGGAGTTTACAGAGATAGGGAGGGTAGCAGGGGCTGGAGGAGGTTACAGAGATAGGGAGATGTGTAGGGGCTGAAGGAGGTTACAGAGATAGGGAGGGTGGTAGGGGCTGGAAGAGGTTACAGATATAGGGAGGGTTGTAGGAGGTTACAGAGAGCGAGTGTTGTATGGGCTGGAGGAGGTTACAGAGATAGGGTGGTTTGTAGGGGTTGGAGGAGGTTACAGAGATAGTTAGGATTGTAGAGGCTGGAGGTGGTTACAGCGATAGGGAGAGGTGTAGGGGCTGGAGGAGTTTACAGCGATAGGGAGGGTTGAAGGGGCTGGAGGAGGTTACAGAGATGGGGAGGTTTGAAGGGGCTGGAGGAGATTTCAGAGATAGGGAGGGGTATAGGGGCTCGAGGAGGTTACAGAGATAGGGAGGGGTGTATGGACTGGACGAGGTTACAGAGATAGGGAGGTTTGTAGGTGCTGGAGGAGGTTACAGAGATAGGGAGGGGTATAGGGGCTGGAGGAGGTTACAGATAGGAAGGGAGGTAGGGACTGGCGGAGGTTACAGAGATAGGGAGGGTTGTAGGGGCTGGAGGAGGTTACAGAGATAGGGAGGATTGTAGGGCTTGGAGGAGGTTACAGAGATAGGGAGGGTTGTAGGGGCTGGAGGAGGTTACAGAGATAGGGAGGGTTGCAGAAGGTTACAGAGATAGGGAGGGTTGTTGGTGCTGGAGGAGGTTACAGAGATAGAGAGGGGTATAGGGGCTGGAGGAGGTTACAGATAGGAAGGGATGTAGGGACTGGAGCAGGTTACAGAGATAGGGAGGGCTGTAGGGGCTGGAGGAGGTTACAGAGATAGGGAGGGTTGTAGGTGCTGGAGGAGGTCACAGAGATAGGGAGGGGTATATGGGCTGGACGAGCTTACAGAGATATGGAGGGGTGTAGGGGGCTGGTGGAGGTTACAGAGATAGGGAGGGGTGTAGGGACTGGAGGAGGTTACAAAGATAGGGAGGGGTGTGGGGGCTGGAGGAGGTTACAGAGATAGGGAGGGGTGTAGGGGACTCGAGGAGGTTACAGAGATAGGGAGGGGTGTAAGGGCTGGAGGAGGATACAGAGATGGGGAGGTTTGTAGGGGCTGGAGGAGGTGACAGAGATAGGGAGGTTTGTAGGGGCTGGAGAAGGTTACAGAGATAGGGAGGGTTGAAGGAGTTTACTGAGAGGGAGTGTTGTATGGGCTGGAGGAGGTTACAGAGATAGGGAGGGTTGTAGGGATTGAGGAGTTTACAGAGATAGGGAGGGTTGAAGGGGCTGGAGGAGGTTACAGAGATAGGGAGGGGTGTAGGTGCTGGAGGAGGTTACCGAGATATGGAGGGGTGTAGGGACTGGAGGAGGTTAAAGAGATAGGGAGGGGTGTAGGGGCTGGAGGAAGTTCCACAGACTGGGAGGGGTGTAGGGGCTGGAGGAGGTTACAGAGATAGGGAGTGCTGTAGAGGCTGGAGGGGGTTACAGAGATAGGGATGGGTGTAGGGGCTGGAGGAGGGTACAGAGATAGGGAGGGTTGTAGGGGCAGGAGGAGGTTACAGATATAGGGAGGGTAGTAGAGGCTGGAGGAGGTTACAGAGATAGGGAGGGTTGTAGGGGCTGGAGGAGGTAACAGAGATAGGGAGGATTGTAGGGGGATGGAGGAAGTTACACAGATAGGGAGTGTTGTAGGGGCTGGAGGAGGTTACAGAGATAGGGAGGGTTGTAGGAGCTGGAGGAGGTTACAGACATAGGGAGGGCTGTAAGGACTGGAGGAGGTTACAGAGATAGGGAGGGTGGTAGGGGTTGGAAGAGGTTACAGATATAGGGAGGGTTGTTGGAGGTTACAGAGAGGGAGTGTTGTATGGGCTGGAGGAGGTTACAGAGATAGGGTGGGTTGTAGGGGTTGGAGGAGGTTACAGAGATAGTTAGGATTGTAGAGGCTGAACGTGGTTACAGCGATAGGGAGAGGTGTAGGGGCTGGAGGAGTTTACAGACATAGGTAGGGTTGTAGGGGATGGAGAAGTTTACAGAGATAGGGAGGGTTGAAGGGGCTGGAGGAGGTTACAGAGATAGGGAGGGTTGAAGGGGCTGGAGGAGATTTCAGAGATAAGGAGGGGTATAGGGGCTCGAGGAGGTTACAGAGATAGGGAGGGGTGTATGGACTGGACGAGGTTACAGAGATAGGGAGGTTTGTAGGTGCTGGAGGAGGTTACAGAGATAGGGAGGGTTGTAGGGGCTGGAGGAGGTTACAGAGATAGGGAGGATTGTAGGGCTTGGAGGAGGTTATAGAAATAGGGAGGGTTGTTGGGGATGGAGGGAGGTAATAGAGATAGGGAGGGTTGTAGGGTCTGGAGGAGGTTACAGAGATAGGGAGGATTGTAGGGCTTGGAGGAGGTTACAGAGATAGCGAGGGTTGTAGGGGCTGGAGGAGGTTACAGAGATAGGGAGGGTTGCAGGAGGTTACAAAGATAGGGAGGGTTGTAGGTGCTGGAGGAGTTTACAGAGATAGAGAGGGGTATAGGGGCTGGAGGAGGTTACAGATAGGAAGGGATGTAGGGACTGGAGCAGGTTACAGAGATAGGGAGGGCTGTAGGGGCTGGAGGAGGTTACAGAGATAGGGAGGATTGTAGGGCTTGGAGGAGGTTACAGAGATAGGGAGGGTTGTAGGTGCTGGAGGAGGTCACAGAGATAGGGAGGGGTGTATGGGCTGGACGAGCTTACAGAGATATGGAGGGGTGTAGGGGGCTGGTGGAGGTTACAGAGATAGGGAGGGGTGTAGGGACTGGAGGAGGTTACAAAGATAGGGAGGGGTGTGGGGGCTGGAGGAGGTTACAGAGATAGGGAGGGGTGTAGGGGTCTCGAGGAGGTTACAGAGATAGGGAGGGGTGTAAGGGCTGGAGGAGGATACAGAGATAGGGAGGGGTGCAGAGGCTGGAGGTGGGTACAGACATAGGGAGGGCTGTAAGGACTGGAGGAGGTTACAGAGATAGGGAGGGCTGTAGGGGCTGTAGGAGGTTACAGAGATAGGGAGGGGTGTATGGGCTGTAGGAGGTTACAGAGATAGGGAGGGGTGTATGGGCTGGAGCAGGTTACAGAGATAGGGAGGTGTGTATTGGATGGAGGGAGGTTACAGAGATAGGGAAGGGTGTAAGGGCTGGAGGAGGATACAGAGATGGGGAGGGTGTAGGGGCTGGAGCAGGTTACAGAGTTAGGGAGGCGTGTATTGGATGGAGGGAGGTTACAGAGTTAGGGAGTGTTGTAGGGGCTGGAGGAGGTTACAGACATAGGGAGGGTTGTAGGGGCTGGAGGAGGTTACAGACATAGGGAGGGCTGTAAGGACTGCAGGAGGTTACAGAGATAGGGAGGGCTGTAGGGGCTGTAGGAAGTTACAGAGATAGGGAGGGGTGTATGGGCTGTAGGAGGTTACAGAGATAGGGAGGGTTGTAGGGGATGGAGGGAGGTTACAGAGATAGGGAGGCTTTTAGGGGCATGTAGGAGGTTACAGAGATAGGGATGGGTGTCGGGGCTGGAGGAGCTTACAGAGATAGAGAGGGATGCAGGGGCTAGAGGTTGAAGGGATAGGGAGGGGTGCAGAGGCTGGAGAGCTTTACAGAGATAGGGAGGGGTGTAGGGGCTGGAGGAGGTTACAGAGATAGGGTTGTAGGGACAGGAGGAGGTTACAGAGATAGGGAGGTTTGTAGGGGCTGGATGAGGGTACAGAGATAGAGAGGTTTGTAGGGGCTGGAGAAGGTTACAGAGATAGGGAGGGATGTAGGGGCTGGAGGAGGTTACAGAGATAGGGAGGCGTGTAGGTGCTGGAGAAGGTTACAGAGATAGGGAGGGTTCTAGGGGCCGGAGGAGTTGCAGAGATAGGGAGTGTTGCTGGTGCCAGAGGAGGATTCAGAGATAGGGAGGGGTGTATTGGATGGAGGGAGGTTACAGAGATAGGGAGGGTTGTAGGGGCTGGAGGGAGTTTCAGAGATAGGGAGGGGTGTAG
This sequence comes from Isurus oxyrinchus, assembly GCA_026770705.1. Taxonomy (NCBI): domain Eukaryota; kingdom Metazoa; phylum Chordata; class Chondrichthyes; order Lamniformes; family Lamnidae; genus Isurus; species Isurus oxyrinchus. Next base: position 26,723 of record JANJGN010003042.1, read on the forward strand.
GGGCCGGAGGAGTTTACAGAGATAGGGAGGGTAGCAGGGGCTGGAGGAGGTTACAGAGATAGGGAGATGTGTAGGGGCTGAAGGAGGTTACAGAGATAGGGAGGGTGGTAGGGGCTGGAAGAGGTTACAGATATAGGGAGGGTTGTAGGAGGTTACAGAGAGCGAGTGTTGTATGGGCTGGAGGAGGTTACAGAGATAGGGTGGTTTGTAGGGGTTGGAGGAGGTTACAGAGATAGTTAGGATTGTAGAGGCTGGAGGTGGTTACAGCGATAGGGAGAGGTGTAGGGGCTGGAGGAGTTTACAGCGATAGGGAGGGTTGAAGGGGCTGGAGGAGGTTACAGAGATGGGGAGGTTTGAAGGGGCTGGAGGAGATTTCAGAGATAGGGAGGGGTATAGGGGCTCGAGGAGGTTACAGAGATAGGGAGGGGTGTATGGACTGGACGAGGTTACAGAGATAGGGAGGTTTGTAGGTGCTGGAGGAGGTTACAGAGATAGGGAGGGGTATAGGGGCTGGAGGAGGTTACAGATAGGAAGGGAGGTAGGGACTGGCGGAGGTTACAGAGATAGGGAGGGTTGTAGGGGCTGGAGGAGGTTACAGAGATAGGGAGGATTGTAGGGCTTGGAGGAGGTTACAGAGATAGGGAGGGTTGTAGGGGCTGGAGGAGGTTACAGAGATAGGGAGGGTTGCAGAAGGTTACAGAGATAGGGAGGGTTGTTGGTGCTGGAGGAGGTTACAGAGATAGAGAGGGGTATAGGGGCTGGAGGAGGTTACAGATAGGAAGGGATGTAGGGACTGGAGCAGGTTACAGAGATAGGGAGGGCTGTAGGGGCTGGAGGAGGTTACAGAGATAGGGAGGGTTGTAGGTGCTGGAGGAGGTCACAGAGATAGGGAGGGGTATATGGGCTGGACGAGCTTACAGAGATATGGAGGGGTGTAGGGGGCTGGTGGAGGTTACAGAGATAGGGAGGGGTGTAGGGACTGGAGGAGGTTACAAAGATAGGGAGGGGTGTGGGGGCTGGAGGAGGTTACAGAGATAGGGAGGGGTGTAGGGGACTCGAGGAGGTTACAGAGATAGGGAGGGGTGTAAGGGCTGGAGGAGGATACAGAGATGGGGAGGTTTGTAGGGGCTGGAGGAGGTGACAGAGATAGGGAGGTTTGTAGGGGCTGGAGAAGGTTACAGAGATAGGGAGGGTTGAAGGAGTTTACTGAGAGGGAGTGTTGTATGGGCTGGAGGAGGTTACAGAGATAGGGAGGGTTGTAGGGATTGAGGAGTTTACAGAGATAGGGAGGGTTGAAGGGGCTGGAGGAGGTTACAGAATTAGGGAGGGTTGTACGGGCTGGAGGTGGTTACAGAGATAGGGAGGGGTGTAGGGGCTGGAGGAGGTTACAGAGATACGGAGGGTTGTTGGAGGTTACAGAGATTGGGAATGTTGTAGGGGCTGGAGGACGTTACAGAGATAGGCAGTGTTGTAGGGGCTGGAGGAGGTTACAGAGATAGGGAGTGTTGTAGGGGCTGGAGGAGGTTACAGAGATAGGGAGGGTTGTAGGGGCTGGAGGAAGTTACAGGCATAGGGAGGTGTGTTGGTACTTGAGGAGGTTACAGAGATAGGTAGGGGTGTCGGGGCTGGAGGAAGTTACAGAGATTGGGAGGGGTGCAGGGGATGGAGGGAGGTTACAGAGATAGGGAGGGGTGTAGGGGCTGGAGGAAGTTACAGAGATTGGGAGGGGTGCAGGGGATGGAGGGAGGTTACAGAGATAGGGAGGGGTGTAGCGGCTGGAGGAGGTTACAGAGATAGGGAGGGGTGTAGGGGCTGGAGGAAGTTACAGAGATTGGGAGGGGTGTAGGGGATGGAGGGAGGTTACAGAGATAGGGAGGCTAGTATGGGCATGTAGGAGGTTACAGAGATAGCGATGGGTCTAGGTGCTGGAGGAGGTTACAGAGATTGGGAGGGTTGCAGTGGCTAGAGGTTAAAGGGATAGGGAGGGGTGTAGGGGGCTGGAGAAGGTTACAGAGGTAGGGAGGGGTGTAGGGGCTGGAAGAGGTTACAGAGATAGGGAGGGGTGTAGGTGCTGGAGGAGGTTACCGAGATATGGAGGGGTGTAGGGACTGGAGGAGGTTACAGAGCTAGGGAGGGTTGTAGGCGTTGGAGGTGGTTACAGAGATAGGGAGGGTTGTAGGGACTGGAGGAGGTTACAGAGATAGGGAGGGTTGTAGGGGCTGGATGAGGGTACACAGATAGGGAGGGTTGTAGGGGCTGGAGAAATTTACAGTGATAGTGAAGGTTGTAGGGGCTGCAGGAGGTTACAGAGATAGGGAGGGTTGTAGGGGCTGGAGGAGGTTACAGAGATAGGGAGGGTTTTAGGGGCCAGAGGAGTTTGCAGAGATAGGGAGTGTTGCTAGAGCCAGAGGAGTTTACAGCAATATGGAGGGATTTAGGGGTTGTAGGAGTTTACAGAGAGGGAGCGTTGTATGGGCTGGAGGAGGTTACAGAGATAGGGAGGATTGTTGAGGCTGGAGGTGGTTCCTGAGATAGGGAGGGGTGTAGGGGCTGGAGGAGGTTACAAAGATAGGGAGGGGTGTAGGGGCTTGAGGAGGTTACAGAGATAGGGAGGATTGTTGAGGCTGGAGGTGGTTCCTGAGATAGGGAGGGGTGTAGGGGCTGGAGGAGTTTACAGAGATAGGGAGGATGATAGGGGCTGGAGGAGTTTACAGAGATAGGGAGGGTTGTAGGGGCTGGAGGAGGTTACAGAGATAGGGAGGGGTGTAGGGGCTGTAGGAGTTTACAGGGATATGGAGAGGTGTAGGGGCTGTAGGAGTTTACAGGGATATGGAGGGGTGTAGGGGCTGGAGGAGGTTACAGAGATAGGGAGGGTTCTAGGGGCTGGAAAAGGTTACAGAGATAGGGAGGTTTGTAGAGGCTGGAGGAGTTTACACAGATAGGGAGGGTTGAAGGGGCTGGAGGAGGTTACAGAGATAGGGAGGGTTGTAGGGGCTGGAGGGGGTGTACATAGATAGAGAGAATTGTAGGTGCTGGAGGAGGTTACCGAGATATGGAGGGGTGTAGGGGCTGGAGGAAGTTCCACAGACTGGGAGGGGTGTAGGGACTGGAGGAGGTTACAGAGATAGGGAGTGCTGTAGAGGCTGGAGGGGGTTACAGAGATAGGGATGGGTGTAGGGGCTGGAGGAGGTTACAGAGATAGGGAGGGTTGTAGTGGCTGGAGGAGTTTACAGCGATAGGGAGGGGTGTAGAGTCTGGGGGAGGGTACAGACATAGGGAGGGTTGTAGGGACTAGAGAAGGGTACAGAGATAGGGAGGGTTGCAGGGGCTGGATGAGGGTACAGAGATAGGGAGGGTTCTAGGTGCTGGAGAAGGTTACAGAGATAGGGAGGGTTGTCGGGACTGGAGAAGGGTACAGAGATAGGGAGGGGTGTAGGGGCTGGAGGAGGTTACAGAGATAGGGAGGGGTGTAGGGGCAGGAGGAGGTTACAGAGATAGGGAGGGTTGCAGGGGCTGGAGGAGTTTACAGAGATAGGGAGGGTTGTAGGTGCTGGAGAAGGTTACAAAGATAGGGAGGGTTCTCGGGGCCGGAGGAGTTTGCAGAGATAGGGAATGTTGCTGGGGCCAGAGGAGGTTACAGAGATAGGGAGGAGTGTATTGGATGGAGGGAGGTTACAGTGATAGGGAAGGTTATAGGGGCTGGAGGGGGTTACAGAGATAGGGATGGTTGTAGGGGCTGGAGGAGGTTACAGAGATAGGGAGGGGTGTAGGGGCTGGCGGAGTTTACAGAGATTGGGAGGGTAGCAGGGGCTGGAGGAGGTTACAGAGATAGGGAGGGAGGGTGGGGGCTGGAAGAGGTTACAGATATAGGGAGGGTTGTAGGGTCTGGAGGAGTTTTCAGAGATAGGGAGGGTTGTAGGGGCTGGAGGAGTTTAGAGAGAGATAGGGAGGGTTGTCGGCGGTTACATAAATGGAGTGTTGTATGGGCTGGAGGAAGTTACAGAGATAGGGAGGTTTGCTGAGGCTGGAGGAGGTTACAGCGATAGGGAGGGGTATATGGGATGGAGGGAGGTAACAGAGGTAGGGAGGGTTGTAGGGGCTGGAGGTGGTTACAGAGCTAGGGAGGGTTGTAGGGGCTGGAGGTGGTTACAGAGCTAGGGAGCGTTGTATGGGCTGGAGGAGGTTACAGAGATAGGCGCTGTTGTAGGGGCTGGAGGAGGTTACAGAGATAGGGAGGGTTGTAGGGGCTGGAGGAGGTTACAGAGATAGGGCAGGTAGTAGGGGCTGTAGGAGTTTACGGAGATAGGGAAGATTGTAGAAGCTGGAGGTGGTTACAGAGATAGGGGTGTAGGGGCTGGAGGAGGTTACAGAGATAGGGAGGATGGTAGGTGCAGGAGGAGGTTACAGAGATAGGGAGTGTTGTATGTGCTGGAGGAGGTTTCCAGAGATAGGGAATGTTGTAGGGGCTGGAGGAGGTTACAGAGATAGGGAGGATTGTGGGGGCTGGAGGAGGTTATAGAGATAGGGAGGGTTGTAGGGGCTGTAGGAGCTTAGAGGGATAGAGAGGGGTGTAGGAGCTGGACGAGTTTACAGAGATAAGGATGGTTTTCGGAGCTGGAGGAGGTTACAGAGATAGGGAGGTTTGTAGGAGGTTACAGAGATTGGGAGGGTTGTTGGGGCTTGAGGAGGTTACAGAGATAGGGAGGGTTGTAGGAGGTTACAGAGATAGGGAGGGTTGTAGGGGCTTGAGGATGTAATAGGATTAGGAGGGTAGTAGGGGCTGGAGGAGGTTACAGACATCGGGAGGGGTGTAGGGACTTGAGGAGGATACAGAGATAGGGAGGCTGTAGGGGCTGGAGGAGGTTACAGAGATAGGGAGGGTTGTAGGGGCTGCAGGAGGTTACAGAGATAGGGAGGGGTGTAGGGGCTGGAGGAGATTACAGAGATAGGGAGGGGTGTAGGGGCTGGAGAAGGTTACAGAGATAGGAGGGTTGTAGGGGCTGCAGGAGGTTACAGAGATAGGGAGGGGTGTAGGGGCTGGAGGAGATTACAGAGTTCGGGAAGGTTGTATGGTCTGGAGGAGGTTACAGAGATAGGGAGGATTGTAGGGGCTGCAGGAGGTTACAGAGATAGGGAGGGTTGTAGGTGCTGAGGTGGTTACAGAGCTAGGGAGGGTTGTAGGCATTGGAGGTGGTTACAGAGAAAGGGAGGGTTGCTGGGGCCAGAGGAGGTTACAGAGATAGGGATGGGTGTAGGGGCTGGAGGAGGTTACCGAGATAGCGCAGGTAGTAGGGGCTGTAGGAGGTTACGGAGATAGGGACGATTGTAGAGGCTGGAGGTGGTTACAGAGATAGGGAGTGTTGCTGGGGCCAGTGGAGGTTACAGCGATAGGGAGGGATGTATTGGTTGGAGGGAGGTAACAGAGATAGGGAGGGTTGTAGGGACTGGAGGAGGCTACAGACATGGTGGTGTTCTAGGGGCTGGAGGAGATTACAGAGATAGGGAGGGTTGCTGGGGCCGGAGGAGGTTACAGAGGAAGGGAGGGATTTAGGGGCTCTAGGAGTTTACAGAGAGGGAGCGTTGTATGTGCTGGAGGAGGTTACAGAGATAGGGACTGTTGTAGGGGCTGGAGCAGTTTACAGAGATAGGGCGGGTTATAGGGGCTGGAAGTGGTTACAGAGATAGGGAGGGTTGTATTGGCGGGCGGAGTTTACAGAGATAGGGCGGGTTGCAGGGGCTGGAGGAGTTTACAGAGATAGGGAGTGTTGAAGGTGCTGGAGGAGGTTACAGAGATAGGGAGGGTTGTAGGGGCTGGAGGAAGTTACAGAGATAGGGAGGATTGTAGGGGCTGCAGGAGGTTACAGAGATAGGGAGGGTTGTAGGTGCTGGAGGTGGTTACAGAGCTAGGGAGGGTTGTAGGCATTGGAGGTGGTTACAGAGAAAGGGAGGGTTGCTGGGGCCAGAGGAGGTTACAGAGATAGGGATGGGTGTAGGGGCTGGAGGAGGTTACCGAGATAGCGCAGGTAGTAGGGGCTGTAGGAGGTTACGGAGATAGGGACGATTGTAGAGGCTGGAGGTGGTTACAGAGATAGGGAGGGGTGTAGGGGGCTGGAGGAATTTACAGAGATCGGGAGGATCGTAGGGGCTGGAGGAGTTAACAGAGATAGGGAGTGTTGTAGTGGCTTGACGAGGTTACAGAGATAGGGAGGATTGTGGGGGGATGGAGGATGTTATAGAGATAGGGAGAGATATAGGGGCTGTAGGAGTTTGCAGGGACAGGGAGGGGTGTACGGGCTGGAGGCACGTACAGAGATAAGGAGAGTTCTAGGGGCTGGAGGAGGTTACAGAGATCGGGAGGGTTGTGCGGGCTGGAGGAGGTTACAGAGATAGGGAGGTTTGTAGGGGGCTGGTCGAGTTTACAGAGATAGTGATGGTTCAAGGGCTGAAGGAGGTTACAGTGATAGGGAGGGTTGTAGGAGGTTACAGAGATAGGGTGGGTTGTAGGGGCTGGAGGAGGTTACAGAGATAGGGAGGGTTGTAGGGGCTGGAGGATGTAATAGAATTAGGGAGGGTTGTAGGGGCTGGAGGAGGTTACAGACATAGGGAGGGGTGTAGGGACTTGAGGTTACAGAGATAGGGAAGGCTGTAGGGGCTGGAGGAGGTTACAGAGATAGGGAGGGGTGTAGGGGCTGGAGGAGGTTACAGAGATAGGGAGGGTTGTAGGGGCTGGAGGAGGTGACAGAGCTAGGGAGCGTTGTATGGGCTGGAGGAGGTTACAGAGATAGGCGCTGTTGTAGGGGCTGGAGGAGGTTACAGAGATAGGGAGGGTTGTAGGGGCTGGAGGAGGTTACAGAGATAGGGCAGGTAGTAGGGGCTGTAGGAGTTTACGGAGATAGGGAAGATTGTAGAAGCTGGAGGTGGTTACAGAGATAGGGGTGTAGGGGCTGGAGGAGGTTACAGAGATAGGGAGGATGGTAGGTGCAGGAGGAGGTTACAGAGATAGGGAGTGTTGTATGTGCTGGAGGAGGTTTCCAGAGATAGGGAATGTTGTAGGGGCTGGAGGAGGTTACAGAGATAGGGAGGATTGTGGGGGCTGGAGGAGGTTATAGAGATAGGGAGGGTTGTAGGGGCTGTAGGAGCTTAGAGGGATAGAGAGGGGTGTAGGAGCTGGACGAGTTTACAGAGATAAGGATGGTTTTCGGAGCTGGAGGAGGTTACAGAGATTGGGAGGGTTGTTGGGGCTTGAGGAGGTTACAGAGATAGGGAGGGTTGTAGGAGGTTACAGAGATAGGGAGGGTTGTAGGGGCTTGAGGATGTAATAGGATTAGGGAGGGTAGTAGGGGCTGGAGGAGGTTACAGACATCGGGAGGGGTGTAGGGACTTGAGGAGGATACAGAGATAGGGAAGGCTGTAGGGGCTGGAGGAGGTTACAGAGATAGGGAGGGTTGTAGGGGCTGCAGGAGGTTACAGAGATAGGGAGGGGTGTAGGGGCTGGAGGAGATTACAGAGATAGGGAGGGGTGTAGGGGCTGGAGAAGGTTACAGAGATAGGGAGGGTTGTAGGGGCTGCAGGAGGTTACAGAGATAGGGAGGGGTGTAGGGGCTGGAGGAGATTACAGAGTTCGGGAAGGTTGTATGGGCTGGAGGAGGTTACAGAGATAGAGAGGGGAGTAGGGGCTGGAGGAGGTTACAGAGATAGGGATGGGTGTAGGGGATGGAGGGAGGTTATAGAGATATGGAGGCTTTTGGGGGCTTGTAGGTGGTTTCAGAGATAGGGAGGGTTGCAAGGGCTAGAGGTTAAAGGGATATGGAGGGGTGTAGAGGCTGGAGAGTGTACAGGGATCGGGACAGGTGTATGGGCTGGAGGAGGGTACAGAGATAGGGAGGGTTGTAGGGGGTGGAGGAGGGTACAGAGATAGGGAGGGTTGTAGGGGGTGGAGGAGGTTTCAGAGATAGGGAGTGGTGTAGGAGCTGGAGGAGGTGACAGTGATAGGGAGGTTTGTAGGGGCTGGAGGAGGTTACAGAGATAGGGAGGGGTTTAGGGGCTGGAGGAGGTTACAGAGATAGGGCAGGTAGTAGGGGCTGTAGGAGTTTACGGAGATAGGGAAGATTGTAGAAGCTGGAGGTGGTTACAGAGATAGGGAGTGTTGCTGGGGCCAGTGGAGGTTACAGCGATAGGGAGGGATGTATTGGTTGGAGGGAGGTAACAGAGATAGGGAGGGTTGTAGGGACTGGAGGAGGCTACAGACATGGTGGTGTTCTAGGGGCTGGAGGAGATTACAGAGATAGGGAGGGTTGCTGGGGCCGGAGGAGGTTACAGAGGAAGGGAGGGATTTAGGGGCTCTAGGAGTTTACAGAGAGGGAGCGTTGTATGTGCTGGAGGAGGTTACAGAGATAGGGACTGTTGTAGGGGCTGGAGCAGTTTACAGAGATAGGGCGGGTTATAGGGGCTGGAAGTGGTTACAGAGATAGGGAGGGTTGTATTGGCGGGCGGAGTTTACAGAGATAGGGCGGGTTGCAGGGGCTGGAGGAGTTTACAGAGATAGGGAGTGTTGAAGGTGCTGGAGGAGGTTACAGAGATAGGGAGGGTTGTAGGGGCTGGAGGAAGTTACAGAGATAGGGAGGATTGTAGGGGCTGCAGGAGGTTACAGAGATAGGGAGGGTTGTAGGTGCTGGAGGTGGTTACAGAGCTAGGGAGGGTTGTAGGCATTGGAGGTGGTTACAGAGAAAGGGAGGGTTGCTGGGGCCAGAGGAGGTTACAGAGATAGGGATGGGTGTAGGGGCTGGAGGAGGTTACCGAGATAGCGCAGGTAGTAGGGGCTGTAGGAGGTTACGGAGATAGGGACGATTGTAGAGGCTGGAGGTGGTTACAGAGATAGGGAGGGGTGTAGGGGGCTGGAGGAATTTACAGAGATAGGGAGGATCGTAGGGGCTGGAGGAGTTAACAGAGATAGGGAGTGTTGTAGTGGCTTGACGAGGTTACAGAGATAGGGAGGATTGTGGGGGATGGAGGATGTTATAGAGATAGGGAGAGATATAGGGGCTGTAGGAGTTTGCAGGGACAGGGAGGGGTGTACGGGCTGGAGGCACGTACAGAGATAAGGAGAGTTCTAGGGGCTGGAGGAGGTTACAGAGATCGGGAGGGTTGTGCGGGCTGGAGGAGGTTACAGAGATAGGGAGGTTTGTAGGGGCTGGTCGAGTTTACAGAGATAGTGATGGTTCAAGGGCTGAAGGAGGTTACAGTGATAGGGAGGGTTGTAGGAGGTTACAGAGATAGGGTGGGTTGTAGGGGCTGGAGGAGGTTACAGAGATAGGGAGGGTTGTAGGGGCTGGAGGATGTAATAGAATTAGGGAGGGTTGTAGGGGCTGGAGGAGGTTACAGACATAGGGAGGGGTGTAGGGACTTGAGGTTACAGAGATAGGGAAGGCTGTAGGGGCTGGAGGAGGTTACAGAGATAGGGAGGGGTGTAGGGGCTGGAGGAGGTTACAGAGATAGGGAGGGTTGTAGGGGCTGGAGGAGGTGACAGAGCTAGGGAGCGTTGTATGGGCTGGAGGAGGTTACAGAGATAGGCGCTGTTGTAGGGGCTGGAGGAGGTTACAGAGATAGGGAGGGTTGTAGGGGCTGGAGGAGGTTACAGAGATAGGGCAGGTAGTAGGGGCTGTAGGAGTTTACGGAGATAGGGAAGATTGTAGAAGCTGGAGGTGGTTACAGAGATAGGGGTGTAGGGGCTGGAGGAGGTTACAGAGATAGGGAGGATGGTAGGTGCAGGAGGAGGTTACAGAGATAGGGAGTGTTGTATGTGCTGGAGGAGGTTTCCAGAGATAGGGAATGTTGTAGGGGCTGGAGGAGGTTACAGAGATAGGGAGGATTGTGGGGGCTGGAGGAGGTTATAGAGATAGGGAGGGTTGTAGGGGCTGTAGGAGCTTAGAGGGATAGAGAGGGGTGTAGGAGCTGGACGAGTTTACAGAGATAAGGATGGTTTTCGGAGCTGGAGGAGGTTACAGAGATAGGGAGGTTTGTAGGAGGTTACAGAGATTGGGAGGGTTGTTGGGGCTTGAGGAGGTTACAGAGATAGGGAGGGTTGTAGGAGGTTACAGAGATAGGGAGGGTTGTAGGGGCTTGAGGATGTAATAGGATTAGGGAGGGTAGTAGGGGCTGGAGGAGGTTACAGACATCGGGAGGGGTGTAGGGACTTGAGGAGGATACAGAGATAGGGAAGGCTGTAGGGGCTGGAGGAGGTTACAGAGATAGGGAGGGTTGTAGGGGCTGCAGGAGGTTACAGAGATAGGGAGGGGTGTAGGGGCTGGAGGAGATTACAGAGATAGGGAGGGGTGTAGGGGCTGGAGAAGGTTACAGAGATAGGGAGGGTTGTAGGGGCTGGAGGATGTAATAGAATTAGGGAGGGTTGTAGGGGCTGGAGGAGGTTACAGACATAGGGAGGGGTGTAGGGACTTGAGGTTACAGAGATAGGGAAGGCTGTAGGGGCTGGAGGAGGTTACAGAGATAGGGAGGGGTGTAGGGGCTGGAGGAGGTTACAGAGATAGGGAGGGTTGTAGGGGCTGGAGGAGGTGACAGAGCTAGGGAGCGTTGTATGGGCTGGAGGAGGTTACAGAGATAGGCGCTGTTGTAGGGGCTGGAGGAGGTTACAGAGATAGGGAGGGTTGTAGGGGCTGGAGGAGGTTACAGAGATAGGGCAGGTAGTAGGGGCTGTAGGAGTTTACGGAGATAGGGAAGATTGTAGAAGCTGGAGGTGGTTACAGAGATAGGGGTGTAGGGGCTGGAGGAGGTTACAGAGATAGGGAGGATGGTAGGTGCAGGAGGAGGTTACAGAGATAGGGAGTGTTGTATGTGCTGGAGGAGGTTTCCAGAGATAGGGAATGTTGTAGGGGCTGGAGGAGGTTACAGAGATAGGGAGGATTGTGGGGGCTGGAGGAGGTTATAGAGATAGGGAGGGTTGTAGGGGCTGTAGGAGCTTAGAGGGATAGAGAGGGGTGTAGGAGCTGGACGAGTTTACAGAGATAAGGATGGTTTTCGGAGCTGGAGGAGGTTACAGAGATAGGGAGGTTTGTAGGAGGTTACAGAGATTGGGAGGGTTGTTGGGGCTTGAGGAGGTTACAGAGATAGGGAGGGTTGTAGGAGGTTACAGAGATAGGGAGGGTTGTAGGGGCTTGAGGATGTAATAGGATTAGGGAGGGTAGTAGGGGCTGGAGGAGGTTACAGACATCGGGAGGGGTGTAGGGACTTGAGGAGGATACAGAGATAGGGAAGGCTGTAGGGGCTGGAGGAGGTTACAGAGATAGGGAGGGTTGTAGGGGCTGCAGGAGGTTACAGAGATAGGGAGGGGTGTAGGGGCTGGAGGAGATTACAGAGATAGGGAGGGGTGTAGGGGCTGGAGAAGGTTACAGAGATAGGGAGGGTTGTAGGGGCTGCAGGAGGTTACAGAGATAGGGAGGGGTGTAGGGGCTGGAGGAGATTACAGAGTTCGGGAAGGTTGTATGGTCTGGAGGAGGTTACAGAGATAGGGAGGATTGTAGGGGCTGCAGGAGGTTACAGAGATAGGGAGGGTTGTAGGTGCTGGAGGTGGTTACAGAGCTAGGGAGGGTTGTAGGCATTGGAGGTGGTTACAGAGAAAGGGAGGGTTGCTGGGGCCAGAGGAGGTTACAGAGATAGGGATGGGTGTAGGGGCTGGAGGAGGTTACCGAGATAGCGCAGGTAGTAGGGGCTGTAGGAGGTTACGGAGATAGGGACGATTGTAGAGGCTGGAGGTGGTTACAGAGATAGGGAGGGGTGTAGGGGGCTGGAGGAATTTACAGAGATCGGGAGGATCGTAGGGGCTGGAGGAGTTAACAGAGATAGGGAGTGTTGTAGTGGCTTGACGAGGTTACAGAGATAGGGAGGATTGTGGGGGATGGAGGATGTTATAGAGATAGGGAGAGATATAGGGGCTGTAGGAGTTTGCAGGGACAGGGAGGGGTGTACGGGCTGGAGGCACGTACAGAGATAAGGAGAGTTCTAGGGGCTGGAGGAGGTTACAGAGATCGGGAGGGTTGTGCGGGCTGGAGGAGGTTACAGAGATAGGGAGGTTTGTAGGGGCTGGTCGAGTTTACAGAGATAGTGATGGTTCAAGGGCTGAAGGAGGTTACAGTGATAGGGAGGGTTGTAGGAGGTTACAGAGATAGGGTGGGTTGTAGGGGCTGGAGGAGGTTACAGAGATAGGGAGGGTTGTAGGGGCTGGAGGATGTAATAGAATTAGGGAGGGTTGTAGGGGCTGGAGGAGGTTACAGACATAGGGAGGGGTGTAGGGACTTGAGGTTACAGAGATAGGGAAGGCTGTAGGGGCTGGAGGAGGTTACAGAGATAGGGAGGGGTGTAGGGGCTGGAGGAGGTTACAGAGATAGGGAGGGTTGTAGGGGCTGGAGGAGGTGACAGAGCTAGGGAGCGTTGTATGGGCTGGAGGAGGTTACAGAGATAGGCGCTGTTGTAGGGGCTGGAGGAGGTTACAGAGATAGGGAGGGTTGTAGGGGCTGGAGGAGGTTACAGAGATAGGGCAGGTAGTAGGGGCTGTAGGAGTTTACGGAGATAGGGAAGATTGTAGAAGCTGGAGGTGGTTACAGAGATAGGGGTGTAGGGGCTGGAGGAGGTTACAGAGATAGGGAGGATGGTAGGTGCAGGAGGAGGTTACAGAGATAGGGAGTGTTGTATGTGCTGGAGGAGGTTTCCAGAGATAGGGAATGTTGTAGGGGCTGGAGGAGGTTACAGAGATAGGGAGGATTGTGGGGGCTGGAGGAGGTTATAGAGATAGGGAGGGTTGTAGGGGCTGTAGGAGCTTAGAGGGATAGAGAGGGGTGTAGGAGCTGGACGAGTTTACAGAGATAAGGATGGTTTTCGGAGCTGGAGGAGGTTACAGAGATTGGGAGGGTTGTTGGGGCTTGAGGAGGTTACAGAGATAGGGAGGGTTGTAGGAGGTTACAGAGATAGGGAGGGTTGTAGGGGCTTGAGGATGTAATAGGATTAGGGAGGGTAGTAGGGGCTGGAGGAGGTTACAGACATCGGGAGGGGTGTAGGGACTTGAGGAGGATACAGAGATAGGGAAGGCTGTAGGGGCTGGAGGAGGTTACAGAGATAGGGAGGGTTGTAGGGGCTGCAGGAGGTTACAGAGATAGGGAGGGGTGTAGGGGCTGGAGGAGATTACAGAGATAGGGAGGGGTGTAGGGGCTGGAGAAGGTTACAGAGATAGGGAGGGTTGTAGGGGCTGCAGGAGGTTACAGAGATAGGGAGGGGTGTAGGGGCTGGAGGAGATTACAGAGTTCGGGAAGGTTGTATGGGCTGGAGGAGGTTACAGAGATAGAGAGGGGAGTAGGGGCTGGAGGAGGTTACAGAGATAGGGATGGGTGTAGGGGATGGAGGGAGGTTATAGAGATATGGAGGCTTTTGGGGGCTTGTAGGTGGTTTCAGAGATAGGGAGGGTTGCAAGGGCTAGAGGTTAAAGGGATATGGAGGGGTGTAGAGGCTGGAGAGTGTACAGGGATCGGGACAGGTGTATGGGCTGGAGGAGGGTACAGAGATAGGGAGGGTTGTAGGGGGTGGAGGAGGGTACAGAGATAGGGAGGGTTGTAGGGGGTGGAGGAGGTTTCAGAGATAGGGAGTGGTGTAGGAGCTGGAGGAGGTGACAGTGATAGGGAGGTTTGTAGGGGCTGGAGGAGGTTACAGAGATAGGGAGGGGTTTAGGGGCTGGAGGAGGTTACAGAGATAGGGCAGGTAGTAGGGGCTGTAGGAGTTTACGGAGATAGGGAAGATTGTAGAAGCTGGAGGTGGTTACAGAGATAGGGAGTGTTGCTGGGGCCAGTGGAGGTTACAGCGATAGGGAGGGATGTATTGGTTGGAGGGAGGTAACAGAGATAGGGAGGGTTGTAGGGACTGGAGGAGGCTACAGACATGGTGGTGTTCTAGGGGCTGGAGGAGATTACAGAGATAGGGAGGGTTGCTGGGGCCGGAGGAGGTTACAGAGGAAGGGAGGGATTTAGGGGCTCTAGGAGTTTACAGAGAGGGAGCGTTGTATGTGCTGGAGGAGGTTACAGAGATAGGGACTGTTGTAGGGGCTGGAGCAGTTTACAGAGATAGGGCGGGTTATAGGGGCTGGAAGTGGTTACAGAGATAGGGAGGGTTGTATTGGCGGGCGGAGTTTACAGAGATAGGGCGGGTTGCAGGGGCTGGAGGAGTTTACAGAGATAGGGAGTGTTGAAGGTGCTGGAGGAGGTTACAGAGATAGGGAGGGTTGTAGGGGCTGGAGGAAGTTACAGAGATAGGGAGGATTGTAGGGGCTGCAGGAGGTTACAGAGATAGGGAGGGTTGTAGGTGCTGGAGGTGGTTACAGAGCTAGGGAGGGTTGTAGGCATTGGAGGTGGTTACAGAGAAAGGGAGGGTTGCTGGGGCCAGAGGAGGTTACAGAGATAGGGATGGGTGTAGGGGCTGGAGGAGGTTACCGAGATAGCGCAGGTAGTAGGGGCTGTAGGAGGTTACGGAGATAGGGACGATTGTAGAGGCTGGAGGTGGTTACAGAGATAGGGAGGGGTGTAGGGGGCTGGAGGAATTTACAGAGATCGGGAGGATCGTAGGGGCTGGAGGAGTTAACAGAGATAGGGAGTGTTGTAGTGGCTTGACGAGGTTACAGAGATAGGGAGGATTGTGGGGGATGGAGGATGTTATAGAGATAGGGAGAGATATAGGGGCTGTAGGAGTTTGCAGGGACAGGGAGGGGTGTACGGGCTGGAGGCACGTACAGAGATAAGGAGAGTTCTAGGGGCTGGAGGAGGTTACAGAGATCGGGAGGGTTGTGCGGGCTGGAGGAGGTTACAGAGATAGGGAGGTTTGTAGGGGCTGGTCGAGTTTACAGAGATAGTGATGGTTCAAGGGCTGAAGGAGGTTACAGTGATAGGGAGGGTTGTAGGAGGTTACAGAGATAGGGTGGGTTGTAGGGGCTGGAGGAGGTTACAGAGATAGGGAGGGTTGTAGGGGCTGGAGGATGTAATAGAATTAGGGAGGGTTGTAGGGGCTGGAGGAGGTTACAGACATAGGGAGGGGTGTAGGGACTTGAGGTTACAGAGATAGGGAAGGCTGTAGGGGCTGGAGGAGGTTACAGAGATAGGGAGGGGTGTAGGGGCTGGAGGAGGTTACAGAGATAGGGAGGGTTGTAGGGGCTGGAGGAGGTGACAGAGCTAGGGAGCGTTGTATGGGCTGGAGGAGGTTACAGAGATAGGCGCTGTTGTAGGGGCTGGAGGAGGTTACAGAGATAGGGAGGGTTGTAGGGGCTGGAGGAGGTTACAGAGATAGGGCAGGTAGTAGGGGCTGTAGGAGTTTACGGAGATAGGGAAGATTGTAGAAGCTGGAGGTGGTTACAGAGATAGGGGTGTAGGGGCTGGAGGAGGTTACAGAGATAGGGAGGATGGTAGGTGCAGGAGGAGGTTACAGAGATAGGGAGTGTTGTATGTGCTGGAGGAGGTTTCCAGAGATAGGGAATGTTGTAGGGGCTGGAGGAGGTTACAGAGATAGGGAGGATTGTGGGGGCTGGAGGAGGTTATAGAGATAGGGAGGGTTGTAGGGGCTGTAGGAGCTTAGAGGGATAGAGAGGGGTGTAGGAGCTGGACGAGTTTACAGAGATAAGGATGGTTTTCGGAGCTGGAGGAGGTTACAGAGATTGGGAGGGTTGTTGGGGCTTGAGGAGGTTACAGAGATAGGGAGGGTTGTAGGAGGTTACAGAGATAGGGAGGGTTGTAGGGGCTTGAGGATGTAATAGGATTAGGGAGGGTAGTAGGGGCTGGAGGAGGTTACAGACATCGGGAGGGGTGTAGGGACTTGAGGAGGATACAGAGATAGGGAAGGCTGTAGGGGCTGGAGGAGGTTACAGAGATAGGGAGGGTTGTAGGGGCTGCAGGAGGTTACAGAGATAGGGAGGGGTGTAGGGGCTGGAGGAGATTACAGAGATAGGGAGGGGTGTAGGGGCTGGAGAAGGTTACAGAGATAGGGAGGGTTGTAGGGGCTGCAGGAGGTTACAGAGATAGGGAGGGGTGTAGGGGCTGGAGGAGATTACAGAGTTCGGGAAGGTTGTATGGGCTGGAGGAGGTTACAGAGATAGAGAGGGGAGTAGGGGCTGGAGGAGGTTACAGAGATAGGGATGGGTGTAGGGGATGGAGGGAGGTTATAGAGATATGGAGGCTTTTGGGGGCTTGTAGGTGGTTTCAGAGATAGGGAGGGTTGCAAGGGCTAGAGGTTAAAGGGATATGGAGGGGTGTAGAGGCTGGAGAGTGTACAGGGATCGGGACAGGTGTATGGGCTGGAGGAGGGTACAGAGATAGGGAGGGTTGTAGGGGGTGGAGGAGGGTACAGAGATAGGGAGGGTTGTAGGGGGTGGAGGAGGTTTCAGAGATAGGGAGTGGTGTAGGAGCTGGAGGAGGTGACAGTGATAGGGAGGTTTGTAGGGGCTGGAGGAGGTTACAGAGATAGGGAGGGGTTTAGGGGCTGGAGGAGGTTACAGAGATAGGGCAGGTAGTAGGGGCTGTAGGAGTTTACGGAGATAGGGAAGATTGTAGAAGCTGGAGGTGGTTACAGAGATAGGGAGTGTTGCTGGGGCCAGTGGAGGTTACAGCGATAGGGAGGGATGTATTGGTTGGAGGGAGGTAACAGAGATAGGGAGGGTTGTAGGGACTGGAGGAGGCTACAGACATGGTGGTGTTCTAGGGGCTGGAGGAGATTACAGAGATAGGGAGGGTTGCTGGGGCCGGAGGAGGTTACAGAGGAAGGGAGGGATTTAGGGGCTCTAGGAGTTTACAGAGAGGGAGCGTTGTATGTGCTGGAGGAGGTTACAGAGATAGGGACTGTTGTAGGGGCTGGAGCAGTTTACAGAGATAGGGCGGGTTATAGGGGCTGGAAGTGGTTACAGAGATAGGGAGGGTTGTATTGGCGGGCGGAGTTTACAGAGATAGGGCGGGTTGCAGGGGCTGGAGGAGTTTACAGAGATAGGGAGTGTTGAAGGTGCTGGAGGAGGTTACAGAGATAGGGAGGGTTGTAGGGGCTGGAGGAAGTTACAGAGATAGGGAGGATTGTAGGGGCTGCAGGAGGTTACAGAGATAGGGAGGGTTGTAGGTGCTGGAGGTGGTTACAGAGCTAGGGAGGGTTGTAGGCATTGGAGGTGGTTACAGAGAAAGGGAGGGTTGCTGGGGCCAGAGGAGGTTACAGAGATAGGGATGGGTGTAGGGGCTGGAGGAGGTTACCGAGATAGCGCAGGTAGTAGGGGCTGTAGGAGGTTACGGAGATAGGGACGATTGTAGAGGCTGGAGGTGGTTACAGAGATAGGGAGGGGTGTAGGGGGCTGGAGGAATTTACAGAGATAGGGAGGATCGTAGGGGCTGGAGGAGTTAACAGAGATAGGGAGTGTTGTAGTGGCTTGACGAGGTTACAGAGATAGGGAGGATTGTGGGGGATGGAGGATGTTATAGAGATAGGGAGAGATATAGGGGCTGTAGGAGTTTGCAGGGACAGGGAGGGGTGTACGGGCTGGAGGCACGTACAGAGATAAGGAGAGTTCTAGGGGCTGGAGGAGGTTACAGAGATCGGGAGGGTTGTGCGGGCTGGAGGAGGTTACAGAGATAGGGAGGTTTGTAGGGGCTGGTCGAGTTTACAGAGATAGTGATGGTTCAAGGGCTGAAGGAGGTTACAGTGATAGGGAGGGTTGTAGGAGGTTACAGAGATAGGGTGGGTTGTAGGGGCTGGAGGAGGTTACAGAGATAGGGAGGGTTGTAGGGGCTGGAGGATGTAATAGAATTAGGGAGGGTTGTAGGGGCTGGAGGAGGTTACAGACATAGGGAGGGGTGTTGGGACTTGAGGTTACAGAGATAGGGAGGGGTGTAGGGGCTGGAGGAGGTTACAGAGATAGGGAGGGGTGTAGGGGCTGGAGGAGGTTACAGAGATAGGGAGGGTTGTAGGGGCTGGAGGAGGTGACAGAGCTAGGGAGCGTTGTATGGGCTGGAGGAGGTTACAGAGATAGGCGCTGTTGTAGGGGCTGGAGGAGGTTACAGAGATAGGGAGGGTTGTAGGGGCTGGAGGAGGTTACAGAGATAGGGAGGGTTGTAGGGGCTGGAGGTGGTTACAGAGATAGGGCAGGTAGTAGGGGCTGTAGGAGTTTACGGAGATAGGGAAGATTGTAGAAGCTGGAGGTGGTTACAGAGATAGGGGTGTAGGGGCTGGAGGAGGTTACAGAGATAGGGAGGATTGTGGGGGCTGGAGGAGGTTATAGAGATAGGGAGGGTTGTAGGGGCTGTAGGAGCTTAGAGGGATAGAGAGGGGTGTAGGAGCTGGACGAGTTTACAGAGATAAGGATGGTTTTCGGAGCTGGAGGAGGTTACAGAGATAGGGAGGTTTGTAGGAGGTTACAGAGATTGGGAGGGTTGTTGGGGCTTGAGGAGGTTACAGAGATAGGGAGGGTTGCAGGAGGTTACAGAGATAGGGAGGGTTGTAGGGGCTTGAGGATGTAATAGGATTAGGGAGGGTAGTAGGGGCTGGAGGAGGTTACAGACATCGGGAGGGGTGTAGGGACTTGAGGAGGATACAGAGATAGGGAAGGCTGTAGGGGCTGGAGGAGGTTACAGAGATAGGGAGGGTTGTAGGGGCTGCAGGAGGTTACAGAGATAGGGAGGGGTGTAGGGGCTGGAGGAGATTACAGAGTTCGGGAAGGTTGTATGGGCTGGAGGAGGTTACAGAGATAGAGAGGGGAGTAGGGGCTGGAGGAGGTTACAGAGATAGGGATGGGTGTAGGGGATGGAGGGAGGTTATAGAGATATGGAGGCTTTTGGGGGCTTGTAGGTGGTTTCAGAGATAGGGAGGGTTGCAAGGGCTAGAGGTTAAAGGGATATGGAGGGGTGTAGAGGCTGGAGAGTTTACAGGGATCGGGACAGGTGTATGGGCTGGAGGAGTGTACAGAGATAGGGAGGGTTGTAGGGGGTGGAGGAGGGTACAGAGATAGGGAGGGTTGTAGGGGGTGGAGGAGGTTACAGAGATAGGGAGTGGTGTAGGAGCTGGAGGAGGTGACAGTGATAGGGAGGTTTGTAGGGGCTGGAGGAGGTTACAGAGATAGGGAGGGGTTTAGGGGCTGGAGGAGGTTACAGAGATAGGGCAGGTAGTAGGGGCTGTAGGAGTTTACGGAGATAGGGAAGATTGTAGAAGCTGGAGGTGGTTACAGAGATAGGGAGTGTTGCTGGGGCCAGTGGAGGTTACAGTGATAGGGAGGGATGTATTGGTTGGAGGGAGGTAACAGAGATAGGGAGGGTTGTAGGGACTGGAGGAGGCTACAGACATGGTGGTGTTCTAGGGGCTGGAGGAGATTACAGAGATAGGGAGGGTTGCTGGGGCCGGAGGAGGTTACAGAGGAAGGGAGGGATTTAGGGGCTCTAGGAGTTTACAGAGAGGGAGCGTTGTATGTGCTGGAGGAGGTTACAGAGATAGGGACTGTTGTAGGGGCTGGAGCAGTTTACAGAGATAGGGCGGGTTATAGGGGCTGGAAGTGGTTACAGAGATAGGGAGGGTTGTATTGGCGGGCGGAGTTTACAGAGATAGGGCGGGTTGCAGGGGCTGGAGGAGTTTACAGAGATAGGGAGTGTTGAAGGTGCTGGAGGAGGTTACTGAGATAGGGAGGATTGTAGGGGCTGGAGGAGGTTACTGAGATAGGGAGGGTTGTAGGGGCTGGAGGAGGTTACAGAGATAGGGAGGATTGTAGGGGCTGCAGGAGGTTACAGAGATAGGGAGGGTTGTAGGTGCTGGAGGTGGTTACAGAGCTAGGGAGGGTTGTAGGCATTGGAGGTGGTTACAGAGAAAGGGAGGGTTGCTGGGGCCAGAGGAGGTTACAGAGATAGGGATGGGTGTAGGGGCTGGAGGAGGTTACCGAGATAGCGCAGGTAGTAGGGGCTGTAGGAGGTTACGGAGATAGGGACGATTGTAGAGGCTGGAGGTGGTTACAGAGATAGGGAGGGGTGTAGGGGGCTGGAGGAATTTACAGAGATCGGGAGGATCGTAGGGGCTGGAGGAGTTAACAGAGATAGGGAGTGTTGTAGTGGCTTGACGAGGTTACAGAGATAGGGAGGATTGTGGGGGATGGAGGATGTTATAGAGATAGGGAGAGATATAGGGGCTGTAGGAGTTTGCAGGGACAGGGAGGGGTGTACGGGCTGGAGGCACGTACAGAGATAAGGAGAGTTCTAGGGGCTGGAGGAGGTTACAGAGATCGGGAGGGTTGTGCGGGCTGGAGGAGGTTACAGAGATAGGGAGGTTTGTAGGGGCTGGTCGAGTTTACAGAGATAGTGATGGTTCAAGGGCTGAAGGAGGTTACAGTGATAGGGAGGGTTGTAGGAGGTTACAGAGATAGGGTGGGTTGTAGGGGCTGGAGGAGGTTACAGAGATAGGGAGGGTTGTAGGGGCTGGAGGATGTAATAGAATTAGGGAGGGTTGTAGGGGCTGGAGGAGGTTACAGACATAGGGAGGGGTGTAGGGACTTGAGGTTACAGAGATAGGGAAGGCTGTAGGGGCTGGAGGAGGTTACAGAGATAGGGAGGGGTGTAGGGGCTGGAGGAGGTTACAGAGATAGGGAGGGTTGTAGGGGCTGGAGGAGGTGACAGAGCTAGGGAGCGTTGTATGGGCTGGAGGAGGTTACAGAGATAGGCGCTGTTGTAGGGGCTGGAGGAGGTTACAGAGATAGGGAGGGTTGTAGGGGCTGGAGGAGGTTACAGAGATAGGGCAGGTAGTAGGGGCTGTAGGAGTTTACGGAGATAGGGAAGATTGTAGAAGCTGGAGGTGGTTACAGAGATAGGGGTGTAGGGGCTGGAGGAGGTTACAGAGATAGGGAGGATGGTAGGTGCAGGAGGAGGTTACAGAGATAGGGAGTGTTGTATGTGCTGGAGGAGGTTTCCAGAGATAGGGAATGTTGTAGGGGCTGGAGGAGGTTACAGAGATAGGGAGTGTTGTAGGGGCTGGAGGAGGTTACAGAGATAGGGAGGATTGTGGGGGCTGGAGGAGGTTATAGAGAAAAGGAGGGTTGTAGGTGCTGGAGGAGGTTACAGAGATAGGGAGTGTTGTAGGGGCTGGAGGAGGGTACAGAGATAGGGAGGGTTGTAGGGGTTGGAGGAGGTTACAGAGATTGGGAGGGTTGTAGGGACTTGAGGAGGATACAGAGGTAGGGAAGGCTGTAGGGGCTGGAGGAGGTTACAGAGATAGGGAGGGTTGTAGGGGCTGGAGGAGGTTGCAGAGATAGTGAGGGGTGTAGCAGCTGGAGGATATTATAGTGATAGGGCGGGGTTTAGGGACTGGAGGAGGTTGCAGAGATAGGGATAGGTGTAGGGGCTGGAGGAGGTTACAGAGATAGGGAGGGGTGCAGGAGATGGAGGGAGGTTACAGAGATAGGGATGGGTGTAGGGGCTGGAGGAGGTTACAGAGATAGGGAGGGGTGTCGGGGCTGGCAGAGTTTACAGAGATATGGTGAGTTGTAGGGGCTGTAGGAGGTTACAGACATAGGGAGGGGTCTAGGGAGTTGAGGCAAGATGAAAGTCAGTTGACATTACAGAGGTCAGAATCGTTGGCCTTAATGTACTGAAGGTTTTATTGGATACCCTTCATAGAGAGGGGCTACTCAGTGAGAGAGAGAGTGAACTACAACCTGGGAACATGTCCCTCATCGATGTGAGTGTTACCACCACAGCTAGCATTTCTTGCCCATCCCTAATTACCCTTGAGAAACGAATGGTGAGCCACCTTCTTAAACCGCTGCAGTCCATGTAGTTGCAATCTTCTGGGGTACCACAAATCCTTGCAGCTTTGTACATCCTCTCATTCAATTTGGTACCATCCGTGCATTCCTTAGTTAGCCACAGATGGTGCATCCTTCCCATAGCGTCGTTCTTCTTCAATTGAATATATCCTCGTTGAGAATTACAGAATATCTCTTTAAATGTCCGCCACTGCTTCTCAATTGTCTTACCTTTTAACCTATTTGCCCAGTTCACTCTGTCTTCATGTGTTTAAGTGTAACTTCGGTTAAGTGTAAGACACTGGTTTCAGACCAAAATTTCTCACTCTCAAACTGAATGTGAAATTCAATTATGTTATGATCACTCTTACCTCAAGGCTCCTTTACTATGAGGTTATTAATTAATCCAGTGTCATTAAGCATCACCCAGTTCTAAACTGGTCCGTTTCCTGATTGGTTCCAGAATGTGCTCTCAGAAACTGTCCCAAATACACTCCATGAACTCATCCTCCAGGGCTACTTTTGCCAATTTGTTTTATCCCATCCATATGAAGATTAAAATCGCCCACGATTATTGTAATTTCTTTATTATAAGCCTCCAGATTTCTTGATTTACACTCTGCCCTGCAGTATAGCTCCTGTCAGGGGGCTCGCAGGCCAATCCCACCAGTGACTTCTTTCCTTCGCTCTTTCTCATCTCCACCCGAACTGATTCTCCAGCTTGGTCTTCTGAACCAAGATCATTTCTCACTGAGCTCATCCCTACTTAACAGAGCTACCCCACCTCCTTTTCCTTTCTTCCTGTCCCTCTGAAGTGTCAAATACCCTTGAATATTCAGGCTCCAGCCTTGGTCACCTTGTAACCATGTCCCTGTAACATTCACTTATTTCAATTTGTGCTATCCATTCGTCTGTCTTGTTACAAATATCACGTGGATTCAGATAAAGAATCTTTAATTCTGCCCCTTTCACCGCTCTTCCCTTCTCCGACCTTATTTGCTGATGCACTTTTACGTTTGTATGCTCTGTCCCTTCCTGGTTATCATTACCCGCATCCTCACTCTGCACTATTGCTTTGTCCTTTCTCTCTAACTTTGCAACTCTTCCCCACGTCTAGCCACCCTCCCGCCCCAGTTACAAGATTCAATGGGACACTAGCCCCAGTGGTCCAGCTCCCCTCTCTCCCCAGCGTTGATGCCGGTGCTCCACGAACTGACATCAGGAAGGGTGATGTGACTCGGAGGGCTGAGGGCTGGGGGGGTGGGGGTCTTGCAAGCGGCAGTGCCCCCACGTGTTTGATGCCCTCGTCCTGGGGTGGGTAGAGGCGGCGGGTTTGAGAGTCGCTGCCGAAGGAGCCTTGGCGAGAGTCACTGCAGCGCACGCCGCTCGCAGCATGGCACCTCCCGGACCCCCCAGCGTTTCTCGTTCCCCACTCCTCTCCCCTCAACCCCCCCGCCTCCCACTCCTACACCGATCGCCCTGCGTTTATCCAACCCCACCACCCCCCCACATCACCCTCCTTTTCGAGCGTGAATCTGCTTCTGTCGGCCTTTCAGGCAGCGCCTTCCAGATCGCGACAACTCGCTGCGTCTAAACAAAACGGAACCACATTCTCCTCGTCTCCACCTCCCCCCCCCCCCCCCCCATCCCCCTCCTCCCTGGTTCTGCTTCTTCCGCCGATTCTCGGCAGGCCCTGTCCCCCTTCGGTGACCGACCCTCCTGCAGGTTAGAGCTACCAGCTGC
Organism: Isurus oxyrinchus; assembly: GCA_026770705.1. Taxonomy (NCBI): domain Eukaryota; kingdom Metazoa; phylum Chordata; class Chondrichthyes; order Lamniformes; family Lamnidae; genus Isurus; species Isurus oxyrinchus. Next base: position 50,250 of record JANJGN010003042.1, read on the forward strand.
ACAGGACGCTGGTGTTCAGTGAGGTGGCTCCGAGACACTGGCTGGTGATTTAAAGCGGAAGGTAGGTAGACCGGCCCCCCCACCTCCCCCACATTTTGTTTCTGGACCCGCATAGGCTGCACCCCCTTTTTAGTTATTTGAAAAACCTTTTATTGATGTTTTGTTTGCACTTCAGCCCCACGCTCCTGATCTATGGGCACCCGGTGCGGAAGGGGGTCGGGAAGGAGGAGGACCTCCTCGTGAACCTGCTCCTGGGCCTGGCCAAGTTGGCCATTAACAGGTCCAGGCAGCGGGCGATCGACGGGGGAGTCCCGCCCGATTGTTTGTCCCTCTTCCGTGGCTACGTTCGCTGCCGGATAGCCCTGGAGAGGGAGCACGCGGTGTCTGCTGGCACTCTCGAGGCCTTCCGTGCTCGGTGGGCACCGCGGGGGACTGGGGTGTTTTGTTGACCCCTTTAATCACATTTTGATTTAAAGTTTGTAAGTTTCCTTTAAACTTTGTTCTTGGTTTTTACAGCTGACCTGAATTAGGGGCTGTGCCTGATTTATCCCGATTTTGTTGATTTGGTTTTCATTTAAAGGATTATCAAACGAAGGGAGCTTAATCTCCTGCAGTCAGGGCCATTGTCGGCTGCTGCGCTGGACCCTTTTGTGCGTTCAGGTGTCTGCACTTGTTAACTGGTTGGCAGCCCTCTAAGGTTCAGAGAGCCTTGCTGAAAGTGAGCATTAGCTGAGACAGCCGAACCCTCCGCTCTGAGTGGGAGGGAGGGTTAACAGCTAGGAAGGTGTGAATCGGAGCGACAGGCTCGGGAGGCAGAGGGTGGGGTCGGGAGAAAGGAAGAGTGGCAGTGGGGGGGGGGGGGGGAGCTTAGTGGTAAAAAAGGGGGTGGCGCACACTTCAGAAAGGACGTAAAGCCCTGGGAGAGGAGATTTACCAGAGGATTTCCGTGGAGGGATTTAGAGGGAGGTGGGGAGCGACTGGAGAAGCTGGGGCTGTTCTTACAGAAGAGGAGGTGAAGGGGAGACAAGGGTTACAAGCATGAAGGGTCTCGAGAGCCGTGCAGGGGCAGACCGAAATGGATTCAGAGCACAATGAGGCACGAGGCTATTCATGCCACAGCCAGGTCCCCCTCAGAGCGAATTCAGCTTCTACCACTGCATGCCCGGGGAGCTCAGAAGGGGAGCTGCCATTGCGGTTGGTGATTTATGAACCTGCGCACAGCAAGATCTCACAGTCAGCAATGAGGAAGATGACCGACGGCGGTGTTGGTCAGCACTCGATCTCCCAGTGGCGGCGCTGAGGGAGAGCCGCGCTGTCGGAGGGTCGGTGCTGAGGGAGCACCGCACTGTCGGAGGGTCAGTGCTGAGGGAGCGCCGCACTGTGGGAGGGTCAGTGCTGAGGGGAGCGCCGCACTGTGAGACGGTCAGTGCTGAGGGAGCGCCGCACTGTGGGAGGGTCAGTGCTGAGGGAGCGCCGCACTGTCGGAGGGTCAGTGCTGAGGGAGCGCCGCACTGTGGGAGGGTCAGTGCTGAGGGAGCGCTGCACTGTGGGAGGGTCAGTGCTGAGGGAGCGCCGCGCTGTGGGAGGGTCAGTGCTGAGGGAGCGCCGCACTGTCGGAGGGTCAGTGCTGAGGGAGCGCCGCAATGTCGGAGGGTCGGTGCTGAGGGAGCGCCGCACTGTGGGAGGGGTCAGTACTGAGGGAGCGCCGCACTGTCGGAGGGTCAGTGCTGAGGGAGCGCCCGCACTGTCGGAGGGTCAGTGCTGAGGGAAAGCCGCACTGTCGGAGGGTCAGTGCTGAGGGAGCGCCGCACTGTCGGAGGGTCAGTGCTGAGGGAAAGCCGCACTGTCTTTCAAATGTGACATTAAAGGAAAGGCCCCATCTGCCTCTCAGGTGGATGCAAAAGATGTCATTATAATTTTGGCGGGGTGGGGGGTGTTTGGAGGGGGGTGGGGGGTGTTTGGAGAGGGGGGTGAGGCCGGGGGGTGGGGGGGGGTGTTTGGAGGGGGGTGGGGGGTTGTTTGGAGAGGGGGGTGAGGCCGGGGGTGGGGGCTGTTGGGACAGGAGTTTCCCTTGGTCCATTCCCAAACTCTGACCGACATCGCTAAAGGCAGACGATCTGGGTCACTCTGACACTGGCTGCTGGTGGGATCTTGCTGTG
>JANJGN010003043.1:0-52402 GCA_026770705.1 Isurus oxyrinchus
CCCTATCTCTGTAACCTCCAGCCCCCTACAACTCTCCCTATCTCTGTAGATCTCCCAGTGTAAACTGCCAAAATAATTATCCCTCAATCAACATACGAATTAGGAGTCGGTCCCTCGAGCCTGCTCCACCATTCAATAAGGTCATGACTGTTCTGATTGCAATCTCAACCCCACATTCCCGCCTACCCCAGGTAACCTTTCACCCCCTTGTACCTTTACTTTTAGCCCTTTTCGCATTCCTTCACCCCACTCGCACTAGAGCTATCTGTACCTTGTCTGTCCTGCTTTCTACCCTTAATTAGCACATTCCTTTAGATAATATCACATCCTTCAACACCTCCTTGTCCTTTTGTCTGTGACATCTTTTGGTTATCTCCACCTATGACTGGCTGCTTGTCCCAACAAACATCCCCCCCACCCCCCATCCCCTTAAACCAGCTTATATTTCACCCCTTTCATATTTCACCCCTTTCCCTCTTTTTTACTCAGTTCTGTTGAAGGGTCACGAGGACTCGAAACCTCAACTGTGTTTCCCCTCCGCCGATGCTGCCAGACCTGCTGAGTTTTTCCGGTTATTTCTGTCTCTGTTTCTGCTTTGCATAATTAAGCATTTTTGGTTAACCACGGTTGGTGAGGCCCTCCCTTTGGGGTTTTTTTTCCCTCTCTCGTCGGAATGGATCTATTCTGTGTATTCCGAATTCTTTCCTTAAATGTCTGCCTCCGTATCTCTATTGACCTACCCCCTTAACCTAATTTTCCAGTTCACTTTAGCTAGCTCTGCATTCACGCCCTCATAGTTGCCCTTATTTAGGTCTAAAACAAACAACAAGTCGAAAAATGCAATCTGGTCATCATCTCATTGCTGTTCAAAAGAGCTTGCTGTGTACAAATCGGCTGTCAATGTTTCATACACTGCAATGACGACTGCACTTCAAAAGGACCTTCACTGACCAGCTAACCACGATCGCACTGGAGCTAATTAGAGTCCTCCTGTTGCTTCAGAACTGCAAGTTCTCTCTTCCCCCCCCCCCACTGACAGTGTATTGGGTAACCCTTACTCCCCCAGATTTCTCCAAAGTCTGCCAGCAGCTAAGTCAATGATTCTGCTGGCATTAATGATGCAACGGGGTGCAGGAGCAATTATCTGAGCTGATCGCCACCTCTCAGTTTGTGGAGGACAGGGCAGAGGGACAAACCAAGCAAGGAGCTAGAAAAACCGGCTTCCCCCACACCACCCCCCCCCCTCACCCCACAGCCCGCATAGCGCCACTGCTCTCAACCATTATAGCTTGTCCCGACGTCACTCGCATGATACAAACACCACTCTGGGAAAGGAAATAGAAACAGAAAAAATTAAACAAAACAGGAAGTGGGACTCGATTACTCAAAAGGTCCCACTCTAGGATGGGAACACACATCATGCAGCACAGGAGGAGGCCCTTCAGCCCACTGTGCCTGTGCTGGCTATCCACCTGCTCTCCCCACCCCCCCCCCCCCACCCCACCCACACCCCCCAGAGTGCTGTAAATTTCTCCTTTTCAAGTTTTTAATCCAGTCCCCTTTTTAAGAGTCACTATCCAATCAGCTTCCACCACCCTATCAGTCAGTGCATTCCAGATCACAACAACCTGCTGCGCAAAAGGAAGTTCACATCAAAAAAAAAAAATTCTAATCTCCCGATCTCTGGCCCTTATCAATTACCTTAAACCTGTGTCCTCCAGCTACTGACCCTCCGATCCTCCCGCCGCTGGATGCACTTTCTCCCCGCCTCCTCTACCCAAAACGCTTCATAAATCAGAACAGGGTCCAAGAATGATTATAGCACACGGGGGCCATTTGGCTCATCAGTATCTGTAACTCTGTCTCTGCAAGAGCAACTCAGCTCACCACGCACCCATGACCTTCCCCTGCCGCCTTGCAAATATTTTCTCTTCTAATAACGATCCAATTCTCTTCTGAAAGTGATGCTCGAAATCGGCCTGCACTACACCCCTCGGGCAGTGCATTCTGGGCCTTAGCCACCTCCCTGCATCAATGTTCTTCACCTTCACCTCTGGTTCTTAACCCTCTGCCAGTGGAACAGTTCCCCCCGCCCCCCCCCCCCCCCCCCCCCCCCCTTTCTACTCACCATTGGGAACCCTGATTAAATCCCTCTTTAACCTTCCTCAGCTCGAAGTAGAACACACTCAGCTTCTCCAGTCCCCTCCACATGAACTGAAGTCTCTCATCCCCATGATCATGCTGATAAATCACCTCCTTCCTGAAGGAAGACTCATCTCTACAGTGCCTTTCACAACTTCAAAAGCACCTTACACCCAGGGTACAGTAAGTTTTTCTTTCTGAAGTCACTGTCAAAACGTAGGAAACACGGCAGTCAATTTCCGCCCAGAAACTCCCACAGCAAGCAACGTAATGGTAACTGGCTAATTTGCGTTTAGTCATGTTAGTTCAGGGATAAATATCAGCGGCCATGAGACTGTGGGAAACACTCCTACTGTTCTCCCGAGAGCGACCATGAGATCCTGTACATCCACCTGACACAGCCGCGCTCCCTCCGTCCCGCCTGCCTCTCTGGTGGAGTGGCACTCCCCTCCTTCCGTGCTGCTCTGGAGGGTTAGCCCAGCTTGTACTAAAGTCTCTGGAGTGGGACAGTTACCCCTCTGAGCCATGCCTGGCAGTCAGAGCGAGGTGCCCAGAACTGCGCAGAATCGATTGATGTCAACAGTTCAGGGGAGCGCTGCGCTGTCGGAGGTGTAATCTTTTGGGTAGGACGTTAAACTTGAGGCCATTGGATCTGCCCGTTCAATGGGACGTCAAAGATCCCATGGCCGCTACTCAGAGGAGAGCAGGCGCTTTCTCCGTGCGTCCGAGCTCAGCACAACACGACCAAAAGGCCAATTGTCTCGGTGCCACCTGTGGGAACGGCACAGCAGTTTCAAGATCATCCACCAGGCATGAAACGCTTCACAATGTTTCTGTGAGGCCCAAAGTGCACATCTGTCTTTACCAGTACAATGCAGGATACCCGCGAGGGTTTTCGTTTAAGACGAACCATGTTTGCCGTGCCAGATGACTCGGAAAATTCCCAAGCTGAATCATTAGATTGTGCAGAAACAGCTCAGCTCGATTCGGGCGTTTCTGCTGACGAGGAGCCTTGCTATGTATTTGCTCAGCATGTGCAGGGAATTATAGCCAAAAAAGACAAGTCTTGCTCTAATGTCTCTTCAGGGAAAGGAAATCTGCCGTTCTTATCTGGTCTGGGCCTGTACGTGACTCCAGTCTCGAACTAACAGCGCTTAACTCTTAACTTGCTTCTGAATTGTCACCCAGTTTGTGTCAAAACCACTAGCCAACAGGTTTAAGGTAGTGGCCTACAAGGGCAACTAGGAAGCGCTGCCGGCGACACCCATGTCCGAAGGATGAATTCTGGAGCACTGTTGATTCTGGTCCGAGGCTCACTATAAACATTAACAAGTAATCAGTTGTGGCGAAGGGTCCTTAACCATGCTGCTGCATCAACGTAACCGGCGTGGTAAACGCACCGCCTGACGCGTGCCGTTCAACCACAGAGTCAGAGAGATGAAGGAGCGAAAGAGAGCGAAGCCGGCTTTGGGTGGGGTGGGGTGGGGAGGGGGCGGACAGAGCCTTGAGCCTCTCGAGCTCTCGCTACACACACCGATCTTGTTGCTGTGAAGACAACGCAACAGGGGGAAACGGGCCTTTCTGAACCACCCAGGCTGCGGGTCCGAGGCAAAGTCAAATCACAGGACAAATAGGAATAGACGGTCAGCAATAACGTGGGCCTTTCCGGGGCCAGGTAACTTGGTATATCATCGCCAAGGTTGCCCGTCACCCACTTCCAGTGCTGGGAGAGCCTCTGTTTCAGAAGTGAGCATTTGCTCTCATCAGTGTGTGTGTTTACCCACCCCCCCACTTGACCCCCTATGTGCTGAGGAAGTCCTCCCACCGGCCCGGCCCTCTCTCAGGACAGTCCCCCCACCCCCCCCCCCCACCGCTCTGGGGCGGCCTGCAGGGGGTGTCGGCCTGGATTACTTGCTCCAGTGTCCGGAGTGGTTTTCGAGTCCCCAATCTCCTCACCCCAACGGCGAGTGCACAGCCCACTGACAGCACGAGTTAGGACCCTGGCACACACACTTCTTCCTCCTCTACCTAACCTGCGCCAATTGCAGAGCCCCCTGCAATTTCACCTCCCCACCCCCCCCCACCCCACTTCAGGACCCAGCAGGCACCTCTTCAATCCTGGTACTCAGCGCCCGGCTCAAGGGCGGCAAACGGTCAGAGAGGTGGCTGTCCTGAAAGGGATCCCCCCCCACCCCCCGCCGCCCCCATTTGGCTGCTGCAGCACATTGGACGGATGTTGAAGGACCTGGAGGAACTAGTGGGAGGGCAGCCTAGAATCTGCCACCCCTGCTGCTCCTCACTCCCCAACGACAAAGAAAGAAAGAGGAATGAGCCAGCGGCCTCACCGTTTTGTACAATGGCAGGGCAGGTGCGGCTCAGTGTGAAGTCACGCACTTTGCAAGGAACAACACGGAGGGGCAATACAGTATAAGCTACAAGGTACAATTCTGAAGGGGGGGTGGGGTAGAAATCCAAGATCAGCGGGACCTGGCAGTGTGCAGACGATGGCAGGGCAAGTCGATGAGGCGATACAGAAAGACTACGGGTTTTGTCAATGGGGGCACTGAATACAAAAACAAGGACCTTGGTAAATCCGTGGTTAGGCCCCGGCTGAAGCAAGGCGGTACCACTCGAGACAACGCACACTCAGACCGGGGGCCTTGGAGAGGGTGCGAGAGGAGGTTGACCTGACTGGGTTCAGGACTGAGGGGCTTCGGTCAACGTGGAGAGACTGGGGAAGCTGGGATTTTACCCCCTTGGAGGAGAGGGTGAGATTTTTTTTTTACCTGAGGCATTCACATTCACAAAGGACTGACAGGCGAGCAGGGAGAGAGACTGTTTCCTCTTCGGGGAGGGCGGGGTGGGGGGGGGAGGGGTGCCCACAGTAAGTGGAGGTTATAGATTTAAAATAATCGGCAAAAAAACTAGAGGGAGAAATAAGGAGAATCATTTTCACACGGGAGAGGATTGTTAAGACCTGGAACGCATTTCCTGAAAACGTGGTGAATCGGATACCACGGGAAGTTTCAACAGGCAACTGGACATGTTTTTGAAAAAGGACAGATTTGCAAGGTTGTGGGGAAATGGCCGGGGTGTGCAGGACTCAAATGGATAGTTCTTTCAAAGGGCTGGCAGAGGCGGAATGGGCCGAATGGCCTGCTTCTGCGTCGTTAAGGTTCCACGGTACTTGGCGGCTGCACGGTTGCCAGCATCAACAGTGACTGCGCGTTACAATTAACTGACGGGGGTGGAAATAGGCAGACAGGCAGGGGCAGAGAGACCTGCCCCCTCTGTGCATGTTGCAGCGAGAGGGTTGGAGAAGATGGCAGTGGGAACCAGGGTTCAATATCCTTAATCCTCTTCCTGGCAACTGGCGGTGTGAATAAATCCCCAGGATCTAGGTCAGCATCTGTGCTGTTAATTAGAGGTGCTGGGCCCAGTCACTACAGGGCGGGAGGGAGGTGGTGGGGTGGGGGGTGGGGGGGCAGTGTTTTTGGACAGACACAACTTGCATTTACAGAATGACTGAGCACATCCCTCAAACGGCCCAGACTGCTTTGCATACAATTAATTTTTGCGCAGATACTGTTAAATAGATACAGGTAACAAATATCCTCCACATAGCACGACCCCCACAATGCGATGCTGCTACTGTGTAACGTGACATAACAGCATAACAGGCCAGAATGCACACTGCAGGAAATCCTAAACAGCCGTGAGTTAAACACAAGACCATCTGTTTCCTACCCTCCTGATCTGACAGTGTATAGACTGGGGCAGGGCTGCGCGCTCAGATACCAACTTACGGGATACTCTAACCTCAAGGCTGGACCGTACTGCAGTCTCACATCGCATGTTGTAAACACCACGCCTCAGCCAGCAACACAGTGGCATCAGCGGAACGTATTTGCTTGATTTGTCGGAGAATGAAGCCAGACCATCACCATCCCCATCCCAAGTAACAAGGCGGGAACTTTAGCAACTGAGACACGGAGATGCAGGACAGCCAGCACTGAGCATCTGCCTTTAGCGTTAGTCATGGCGCAGTGGGTAGCATGTAGAGCTTTGAGTCAGAAATTCATGGACTCAAGTCCCATTTCAGAGCTTTGAACACAACAATCTCACCACGCTGTCAGGGGGCCAGGGGACCAGCGCTGAGGAGGGGGTTAGCGCTGAGGGAAGGCCCTGTGGTGGGAGAGAGACACACAGAATGCACACAGGGACACTTGTTAGAGAGACTGACTCCTCACTGGGAGGGAAAGAGAGAGAGAGAGAGAGACATTTGCACACAGGGACACTTGTTACAGAGACTGACCCCTCACTGGGGGAGAAAGAGAATTACACTGCACACAGGGATACTTGTTACAGAGACTGACACCTCACTGAGAGAAAGAGAGAGTGACACTGCAAACAGGGGTACTTGTTACAGAGACTGACTCCACACTGCAGGAGAGAGAGAGAGAGAAAGATACTGCCCACAAGGACATTTGTTACAGAGACTGACTCCTCATTGGGAGTGAGAGAGATGCTGCACACTTGTTACAGAGGCTGATTCCTCACTGGGAGAGAGGGAGAGAGAGAGAGAGAGAGAGAGAGAGAGAGAGAGAGAGAGAGAGAGAGACACTGGCACACAGGGATACTTGTTACATGGACTGACCCTTCACTGAGAGAGAGAGAGAAAGACACTGCAAACAGCGATACTTGTTACAGAGACAGGCTCCTTACTGGGAGAGAGGGACACACTGCACACAAGGACGCTTGTTACAGAGACTGACTCCTCACTGGGAGAGAGACAGTGACACTGTACACGGGGACATTTGTTCCAGAGACTGACTTCTTACTGGGGGGGAGAGACAGTGACACTGCACACGGGCCCACTTGTTACAGAGACTGACTTCTTACTGCGGGAGAGAGAGAGAGAAAGACACTGCACAAAGGGAAATTTGTTACAGAGCTTGACTCGTTGCTGGGAAAGAGAGAATTACACTGCACACAGGGACACTTGTAACAGGGACTGACCAGTCACTGGGAGAGAGAGAGAGACACTGCATACAGGGATATTGTTACAGACAGTGACTTCTTACTGGGGGAGAGAGAGAGAAAGACGGCACACAGGGACATTTGTTACAAAGACTGACTCCACACTGAGAGAGAGAGACAGAGAGAGACACTGCATACAGGGACATTTGTTACAGAGACTGACTCCACAATGGGAGAGAGAAAGAGACACTGCACACAGGGACACTTGTTACAGAGGCTGACTCCACACTGAGAGAGAGAGACAGAGAGAGACACTGCATACAGGGACATTTGTTACAGAGACTGACTCCACAATGGGAGAGAGAAAGAGACACTGCACACAGGGACACTTGTTACAGAGGCTGACTCCACACTGAGAGAGAGAGACAGAGAGAGACACTGCATACAGGGACATTTGTTACAGAGATTGACTCCTCACTGGGAGAGAGAGAGTGACAGTGCACACAGGGACACTTGCTACAGAACTGACTCCTCAATGGGAGAGGGAGAGAGAGAGAGGCACTGCAAACAGGGACACTTGTTACAGACACCGACTCCTCACTGAGAGAAAGGGAGTGACACACAGGCCCAGAGCGACACTTGTTACAGGGACTGACTCCTCACTGGGAGGGAGAGAGACACTGCACACAGGGACACTTGTTACAGAAACTGACTCCTCCCTGGGGGAGAGATAGAGAGTGAGTGTGACACTGCACACAGGAATACTTGTTGTAGAGACTGACTTCTTACTGGGAGAGAGAGAGAGTGACACTGCACACAGTGACACTTATTGCAGAGACTGACTCCTCACTGGGTGTAAGAGAGAGAGAGACTGCATACAGGACACTTGTTACAGAGACTGACTTCTTACTGGGTGTAAGAGAGAGAGAGACTGCATACAGGACACTTGTTACAGAGACTGACTTCTTACTGGGGGAGAGAGAGAGAAAGACACTGCACACAGGGACACTTGTTACAGAGCTTGACTCAACACTGGGAAAGAGAGAATTACACTGCACACAGGGACACTTGTAACAGGGACTGACCAGTCACTGGGAGAGAGAGAGAGACACTGCATACAGGGATATTGTTACAGAAACTGACTCCTCACTGCAGGAGAGAGAGAGAGAAAGATACTGCATACAAGGACATTTGTTACAGAGACTGACTCCTCATTAGGAGTGAGAGAGAGAGAGTGAGAGAGACGCTGCACACAGGGATACTTGTCATAGAGAATGACTCCTCACTGGGGGAGAGAGAGTGACAGTGCACACAGGGACACTTGTTACAGAGACTGACTCCTCACTCTGAGAGAGACAGTGACACTGCACATGGGAACACTTGTTACAGAGACTGACTTCTTACTGGGGGAGAGAGAGAGAAAGACACTGCACACAGGGACACTTGTTACAGAGACTGACTCCTCACTGGAAGAGAGAGGCTGACACTGCACACATGGACACTTGTTACAGGGACTGACCCCTCACTGGGAGAGAGAGAGAGAGAGAGACAGAGAGAGAGAGACACTGCACACAGGGACAGTTGTTCCAGAGACTGACTCCTCAGTGGGAGAGAGAGAGAGAGAGAGAGAGAGAGAGACACTGCACATAGGGACAGTTGTTCCAGAGACTGACTCCTCAGTGGGAGAGAGAGAGAGAGAGAGAGAGACACTGCACACAGGGACATTTGTTACAGAGACTGACTTCTCACTGGGAGAGAGAGAGAGAGAGACAGAGAGAGAGAGACACTGCACACAGGGACAGTTGTTCCAGAGACTGACTCCTCAGTGGGAGAGAGAGAGAGAGAGAGAGAGAGACACTGCACACAGGGACATTTGTTACAGAGACTGACTTCTCACTGGGAGAGAGAGAGAGAGAGACAGAGAGAGAGAGACACTGCACACAGGGACAGTTGTTACAGGGACTGACCCCTCACTGGGAGAGAGAGAGAGAGAGACAGAGAGAGAGAGACACTGCACACAGGGACAGTTGTTCCAGAGACTGACTCCTCAGTGGGAGAGAGAGAGAGAGAGAGAGAGAGAGAGACACTGCACATAGGGACAGTTGTTCCAGAGACTGACTCCTCAGTGGGAGAGAGAGAGAGAGAGAGAGAGACACTGCACACAGGGACATTTGTTACAGAGACTGACTTCTCACTGGGAGAGAGAGAGAGAGAGACAGAGAGAGAGAGACACTGCACACAGGGACAGTTGTTCCAGAGACTGACTCCTCAGTGGGAGAGAGAGAGAGAGAGAGAGAGAGACACTGCACACAGGGACATTTGTTACAGAGACTGACTTCTCACTGGGAGAGAGAGAGAGAGAGACAGAGAGAGAGAGACACTGCACACAGGGACAGTTGTTCCAGAGACTGACTCCTCAGTGGGAGAGAGAGAGAGAGAGAGAGCGTGACAATGCACACAGGGACATTTGTTACAGAGACTGACTCCTCACTGGGAGACAGAGAGAACTGCATACAGGGACACTTGTTACAGAGACTGACTCCACATAGGGAGAGAGAGTGAGACACTGCACATAGGGACCCATGTTACAGGGACAGACTCCTCACTGGAGTGAGTGTGACACTGCACACAGGGATACTTGCAACAGAACTGACTACCCACTGGGAGAGAGGGACACTGCATACAGGGATACTTATTACAAAGACAGGCTCCTTACTGGGAGAGAGAGACCGACACACTGCAAACGGGGACACTTGTTACAAAGACTGACTTCTTACTGAGAGAGAGAGAGAGAGAGAGAGAGAGAGACACTGCACTCAGGGTCCCTTGTTACAGAGTCAGACTCCTCATTGCGAGAGTGTGTGACACTGCACACAGGGACACTTGTTACAGAAACTGACTTCTTACTGAGAGAGAGAGAGAGAGAGAGAGAAAAACTGCACACAGGGAACCTTGTTACAGAGACTGACTCCGCACTGGGAGAGAAACAGAAACACTGCACAGTGGGACACTTGCAACAGAACTGACTCCTCACTGGGAGAGAGTGAGGCACTGCATGCAGGGACACTTGTTACAGAAACTGACTTCTTACTGAGAGAGAGAGAGAGAGAGAGACATTGCACACAGGGACCCTTGTTACAGAGACTGACTCCGCACTGGGAGTGAGAAAGAGAGAGACACTGCATGCAGGGACACTTGTTACAGAGACTCATTCCTCACTGGGAGAGAGACAGAGACACTGCACAGAGGGACACTTGTAACAGAACTGACTCCTCACTGGGAGAGAGAGAGACAGAGGGAGAGAGAGAGAGAGACAGAGAGAGAGAGAGAGACAGAGACAGAGAGAGAGAGAGAGACAGAGAGAGAGAAAGAGAGAGATACTGCATAGAGTGACATTTGTTACAGAGACTAATTTCTTACTGTAAGACTTTCACTGCACATAGCTGCACTTGTTACAGAGACTGACTCCACACTGGGAGAGAGAGTGAGATACTGCACACAGGGACACCTGTCACAGACACTGACTCCTCACTGGGACAGAGAGAAACAGACAGGTAGAAAGAGAGAGAGAGAGAGAAACTGCATACAGTGACATTTGTTACAGGGACTGACTTGTTACTGGGAGAGACAGAGACACAGCACACAGGGACTCTTGTTACAGAGATTGACTCCTCATTGGGAGATAGAGTGTGACACTGCACATAGATCACTTGTTACAGGGACTGACTCCACACAGAGAGAGAGAGTCACTGTAGACAAGGACACTTGTTACAGAAACTGACTCCTCACTGAGAGAGAGAAAGTGAAAACTGCATACAGGGACACTTGTTACAGAGACTGACTCCACGGTGGGAGAGAGAAAGAGACACTGCACACAGGGACACTTCTTACAGAGACTGACTCCACGGTGGGAGAGAGAAACAGACACTGCACACAGTGACACTTGTTACAGAGGCTGACTCCACACAGAGAGAGAGACAGAGAGAGAGAGACACTGCATTCAGGGACAGTTGTTCCAGAGACTGACTCCTCAGTGGGAGAGAGAGAGAGAGACACTGCACACAGGGACATTTGTTACAGAGATTGACTCCTCACTGGGAGACAGAGAGTGACAGTGCAAACAGGGACACTTGTTAGAGACACTGATTCCTCACTGGGAGAAAGGGAGTGACACACAGGCACAGAGCAACACTTGTTACAGGGACTGATTCCTCACTGGGAGAGAGAGAAAGACATTGCAAACAGAGATACTTGTTACAGAGAAAGGCTCCTTACTGGGAGGGAGAGACACACTGCACACAGGGACACTTGTTACAGAGACTGACTTCTTACTGGGGGAGAGAGAGAGAAAGACAATGCACAAAGGGAAATTTGTTACAGAGCTTGACTTGTCGCTGGGAAAGAGAGAATTACACTGCACACAGGGAACTTGTTACAGGGACTGACCAGTCACTGGGAGGGAGAGAGAGAGAGAGAGAGAGAGAGACACTGCACACAGGGACACTTGCTACAGAACTGACTCCTCAATGGGAGAGAGAGGGGCACTGCAAACAGGGACACTAGTTACAGAGACTGATTCCTCACTGGGAGAGAGATAAGCCGCACACAGGGACACTTGTTACAGAGACTCACTTCTTACTGGGAGAGAGAGAGAGACATTGCACACAGGGACACTTGCTACAGAACTGACTCCTCAATGAGAAGGAGAGAGACACTGCACACAGGGACACTTGTTACAGATACTGACTCCTCCCTGGGGGAGAGAGAGTGACACTGCACATAGGGACACTTGTTGGAGAGACAGAGTTCATTCTGGGGGAGAGAGAGAGAGAGAGAGAGAAAGACACTGCACGCAGGGACATTTGTTGCAGAGACTGACTTCTTACTGGGAGAGAGAGAAAACACTGCTCATGGGGACATTTGTTATAGAGGCTGATTTCTCAATGGGAGAAAGAGCATGACAATGCACACAGGGACACTTGTTACAGAAACTGAATCCTCACTGGGAGTGAGAGAGAGAGAGAGACAGAGAGAGAGACAGAGACACTGCACACAGGGACCCTTGATACAGGGGCTGATTCCTCAATGAGAGAGAGAGAGAGAGAGAGAGAGAAAGACACTGCACACAGGGACATTTGTTGCAGAGACTGACTTCTTACTGGGAGAGAGAGAAAACACTGCTCATGGGGACATTTGTTATAGAGGCTGATTTCTCAATGGGAGAAAGAGCATGACAATGCACACAGGGACACTTGTTACAGAAACTGAATCCTCACTGGGAGTGAGAGAGAGAGAGAGACAGAGAGAGAGACAGAGACACTGCACACAGGGACCCTTGATACAGGGGCTGATTCCTCAATGAGAGAGAGAGAGAGAGACACAGACAGACAGAGAAAGACACTGCACACAGGGACATTTGTTATAGGAACTAACTCTTCATTGGGAGAAAGAGAGAGACACTGCACACAGGGACACTTGTTACAGAGACTCACTTCTTACTGGGAGAGAGAGAGAGACATTGCACACAGGGACACTTGCTACAGAACTGACTCCTCAATGAGAAGGAGAGAGACACTGCACACAGGGACACTTGTTACAGATACTGACTCCTCCCTGGGGGAGAGAGAGTGACACTGCACATAGGGACACTTGTTGGAGAGACAGAGTTCATTCTGGGGGAGAGAGAGAGAGAGAGAGAGAAAGACACTGCACGCAGGGACATTTGTTGCAGAGACTGACTTCTTACTGGGAGAGAGAGAGAGACATTGCACACAGGGACATTTGTTGCAGAGACTGACTTCTTACTGGGAGAGAGAGAAAACACTGCTCATGGGGACATTTGTTATAGAGGCTGATTTCTCAATGGGAGAAAGAGCATGACAATGCACACAGGGACACTTGTTACAGAAACTGAATCCTCACTGGGAGTGAGAGAGAGAGAGAGACAGAGAGAGAGACAGAGACACTGCACACAGGGACCCTTGATACAGGGGCTGATTCCTCAATGAGAGAGAGAGAGAGAGAGAGAGAGAAAGACACTGCACACAGGGACATTTGTTGCAGAGACTGACTTCTTACTGGGAGAGAGAGAAAACACTGCTCATGGGGACATTTGTTATAGAGGCTGATTTCTCAATGGGAGAAAGAGCATGACAATGCACACAGGGACACTTGTTACAGAAACTGAATCCTCACTGGGAGTGAGAGAGAGAGAGAGACAGAGAGACTGCACACAGGGACCCTTGATACAGGGGCTGATTCCTCAATGAGAGAGAGAGAGAGACAGACAGACAGAGAAAGACACTGCACACAGGGACATTTGTTATAGGAACTAACTCTTCATTGGGAGAAAGAGAGAGACACTGCACACAGGGACACTTGTTACAGAGACTGACTCCTCACTGGGAGAGAGACAGAGAGAGAGAGAAACAAACCGCACACAGGGACACTTGTTACAGAGACTGACTCCTCACTGGGAGAGAGACAGAGAGAGAGAGAAACAAACCGCACACAGGGACACTTGTTACAGAGACTGACTCCTCACTGGGAGAGAGACAGAGAGAGAGAGAAACAAACTGCACACAGAGACACTTGTTACAGAGACTGACTCCTCACTGGGAGAGAGACAGAGAGAGAGAGAAACAAACCGCACACAGGGACACTTGTTACAGAGACTGACTCCTCACTGGGAGAGAGACAGAGAGAGAGAGAAACAAACTGCACACAGGGACACTTGTTACAGACACCGACTCCTCACTGGGAGAAAGGGAGTAACACACAGGCCCAGAGCGACACTTGTTACAGGGACTGACTCCTCACTGAGAGAGAGAGAGAGAGAGTGACACTGCAAACAGGGATGCTTGTTACAGAGAAATGCTCCTTACTAGAAGGGAGAGACAAACTGCACACAGGGACAATTGTTACAGAGACTGACCCCTCACTGGGAGAGAGAATTACACTGCACACAGGGATACTTGTTACAGAGACTGACCCCTCACTGGGAGAGAGAGAGAGAGAGAGAGAGACACTGCACACAGGGATACTTGTTACAGAGACTGACCCCTCACTGGGAGAGAGAGAGAGAGAGAGAGAGAGACACTGCACACAGGGATACTTGTTACAGAGACTGACCCCTCACTGGGAGAGAGAGAGAGAGAGAGAGAGACACTGCACACAGGGATACTTGTTACAGAGACTGACTCCTCACTGGGAGAGAGAGAGAGAGAGAGAGAGAGAGACATTTGCACACAGGGACACTTGTTACAGGGACTGACTCCTCACTGGGAGAGAGAGAGAATTACACTGCACACAGGGATACTTGTTACAGAGACTGACCCCTCACTGAGAGAGAGAGAGAGTGACACTGCACACAGGGATACTTGTTACAGAGACTGACTCCTCACTGGGAGTGAGAGAGAGAGAGAGACAGACAGACAGAGAGAGAAGGACACTGCACACAGAGACATTTGTTATAGAAACTAACTCCTCACTGGGAGAGAGAGCGAGACACTGCACAGGGATAGTTGTTACAGAGCCTGACTCCTCACTGGGAGAGAGAGCGAGACACTGCACACAGGGATAGTTGTTACAGAGCCTGACTCCTCACTGGGAGAGAGAGCGAGACACTGCACAGGGATAGTTGTTACAGAGACTGACTCCTCACTGGGAGAGAGAGCGAGACACTGCACAGGGATAGTTGTTACAGAGCCTGACTCCTCACTGGGAGAGAGAGCGAGACACTGCACAGGGATAGTTGTTACAGAGCCTGACTCCTCACTGGGAGAGAGAGCGAGACACTGCACAGGGATAGTTGTTACAGAGACTGACTCCTCACTGGGAGAGAGAGCGAGACACTGCACAGGGATAGTTGTTACAGAGCCTGACTCCTCACTGGGAGAGAGAGCGAGACACTGCACACAGGGATAGTTGTTACAGAGCCTGACTCCTCACTGGGAGAGAGAGCGAGACACTGCACAGGGATAGTTGTTACAGAGACTGACTCCTCACAGTGAGAGAGAGAGAGACACTGCACACAGGGATACTTGTTACAGAGACTGACTCCTCACTGCAGGAGAGAGAGAGAGAGAGAGAGACACACAGAGACACTGCACACAGGGATACTTGTTATAGAGACTGACTCCTCACTGCAGGAGAGAGAGAGAGAGAGAAAGATGCTGCATACAAGGACATTTGTTACAGAGACTGATTCCTCACTGGGAGTGAGAGAGAGAGAGAGAGCGACGCTACACACAGGGACACTTGTTACAGAAAATGACTCCTCACTGGGAGAAAGAGAGACACTGCACACAGGGATACTTGTTACAGGGACTGACTCCTCACTGAGAGAGAGAGAAAAACACTGCAAACAGCGATACTTGTTACAGAGACAGGCTCTTTACTGGGAGGGAGAGACACACTGCACACAGGGACGCTTGTTACAGAGACTGACTCCTCACTGGAAGAGAGAGACTGACACTGCACACAGGGACGCTTGTTACAGAGACTGACTCCTCACTGAAAGAGAGACATGCTGCACACAAGGACACTTGTTGCAGAGACTGACCCCTCACTGGAAGAGAGAGGCTGACACTGCACACATGAACACTTGTTACAGGGACTGACCCCTCACTGGGAGAGAGAGAGAGAGAGAGACACTGCATACAGGGACAGTTGTTCCAGAGACTGACTCCTCAGTTGGAGAGAGAGAGAGAGACACTGCACACAGGGACATTTGTTACAGAGACTGACTCCTCACTGGGAGACAGAGAGAACTGCATACAGGGTCACTTGTTACAGAGACTGACTCCACACGGAGAGAGAGTGAGACACTGCACATAGGGACACATGTTACAGGGACAGTCTCCTCACTGGAGAGAGTGTGACACTGCACACAGGGATACTTGCAACAGAACTGACTCCCCACTGGGAGAGAGGGACACTGCATACAGGGATACTTGTTACAGAGTCAGGCTCCTTACTGGGAGAGAGAGACACACTGCACACGGGGACACTTGTTACAGAGACTGACTCCTCACTGGGAGTGAGAAAGAGAGAGACACTGCACACAGGGATAGTTGTTACAGAGACTGACTCCTCACTGGGAGTGAGAAAGAGAGAGACACTGCACACAGTGACACTTGTTACAGAGACTCATTCCTCACTGGGAGAGAGACAGAGACACTGCACACAGGGACACTTGTAACAGAGACTCATTCCTCACTGGGAGAGAGACAGAGACACTGCACAGAGGGACACTTGTAACAGAGACTGACCCCTCACTGGGAGAGAGAGAGAGAACGAGCGAGAGAGAAAATGCACACAGGAACGCTTGTTACAGAGACTGACTCCTCACTGGGAGAGAGAGAGAGAAAGAGCGAGAGAGAAAATGCACACAGGAACGCTTGTTACAGAGACTGACTCCTCACTGGGAGAGAGACAAAGACACTGCACACAGGGACACTTGTTACAGAGACCGACTTCTTACTGAGAGAGAGAGACAGAGAGAGACTGCACACAGGGATCCTTATTACAGAGTTGGATTCCTTACTGGGAGAGAATGTGACACTGCACACAGGGACCCTTGTTACAGAGACTGACTCCGCACTGGGAGAGAGGGAGTGACACTGCACACAGGGATACTTGTTTTAGAGACAGGCTCCTTACGGGAGAGAGAGACACATTGCACACAGCAACACTTCTAACAGAGCGTGACTCCTCATTGTGACAGAGACAGTGACACTGCACACGCGACTTGTTACAGAGACTGACTTCTTACTGGGAAAAAGAGAGACACTGCACACAGGTCACTTGTTGCAGAGACTGACTCCTCATTGTGAGAGAGACAGTGACATTGCACACGGGAACATTTGTTCCAGAGACTGACTCCTCACTGAGAGACATGCTGCACGCAAGGACACTTGTTACAGAGACTGACTCCTCACTGAAAGAGAGACATGCTGCACACAAGGACACTTGTTGCAGAGACTGACCCCTCACTGGAAGAGAGAGACTGACACTGCACACATGGACACTTGTTACAGGGACTGACCCCTCACTGGGAGAGAGAGAGAGAGAGAGAGAGAGAGACTGCATACAGGGACAGTTGTTCCAGAGACTGACTCCCCGCTGGGAGAGAGAGAGAGAGACACTGCACACAGGGACATTTGTTACAGAGACTGAATTCTTACTGGGAGAGAGAGATAAACACTGCACATGGGGACATTTGTTTCAGAGACAGATTCCTCACTGGGAGAGAGAGTGAGACACTGCACACAGGGATAATTATTACAGAGACTGGCTCCTCACTGGGAGAGAGAGAATGACAGAGCACATGGGGATACTTGTTCCAGAGACAAGCTCCTTACTGGGAGAGAGAGAGAGACACACTGCACACGGGGACACTTGCGACAGAGACTGACTACTCAATGGGAGAGAGACAGTGACATTGCACATGGGGACATTTGTTACAGAAAGTGACTTCTTCCTGGGGGAGAGAGAGAAAAAGACACTGCACACAGGGACATTTGTTACAGAGACTGACTTCTTACTGGGAGAGAGAGAGAGACATTGCACACAGGGACACTTGTTACAGATACTGACTCCTCCCTGGGGGAGAGAGAGTGAGTGTGACACTGCACACAGGAATACTTGTTACAGAGACTGACTCCTCACTGGGAGAGAGAGAGAGACACTGTACACAGGGACACTTGGTTTAGAGACAAACTTCATTCTGGGGGAGAGAGAG
This sequence comes from Isurus oxyrinchus, assembly GCA_026770705.1. Lineage (NCBI taxonomy): Eukaryota > Metazoa > Chordata > Chondrichthyes > Lamniformes > Lamnidae > Isurus > Isurus oxyrinchus. The sequence continues at coordinate 17,867 of JANJGN010003043.1, forward strand.
AGAAAGACACCATGCAGGGACATTTGTTACAGAGACTGACTTAATGGGAAAGAGAGACATGCTGCACACAGGGACACTTGTTGCAGAGACTGACTCCTCACTCTGAGAGAGACAGTGACACTGCACACGGGAACACTTGTTACAGAGACTGACTTCTTACTGGGGGAGAGAGAGAGAGAGAGTGACACTGCACACAGGGACACTTGTTGCAGAGACTGACTCCTCACTCTGAGAGAGACAGTGACACTGCACACGGGAACACTTGTTACAGAGACTGACTTCTTACTGGGGGAGAGAGAGAGAGAGAGAGAGAGAGAGACACACACAGAGACACTGCATAGAGGGACAGTTGTTCCAGAGACTGACTCCTCAGTGGGAGAGAGAGAGAGACACGGCATACAGGGACACTTGTTACAGACACTGACTCCACACAGGGAGAGAGAGTGAGAGACTGCACACAGGGACACTTGTTACAGAAACTGACTTCTTACTGAGAGAGAGAGACACTGCACACAGGGACACTTGCAACAGAACTGACTCCCCACTGGGAGAGAGGGACACTGCATACAGGGATACTTGTTACAGAGACTGACTCCTCACTGGGAGAGAGAGAGTGACACTGCACGCAGGGATACTTGTTCCAGCGACAGGCCCCTTACTGGGAGAGAGAGACAGACACACACTGCACACGGGGACACTTGTCACAAAGACTGACTTCTTACTGAGAGAGAGAAAGAGAGAGAGACTCTGCACTCAGGGTCCCTTGTTACAGTCAGACTCCTCACTGCGAGAGTGTGAGAAACTGCACACAGGGACACTTGTTTCAGAAACTGACTTCTTACTGAGAGAGAGAGAGAGACACTGCACACAGGGGCCCTTGTTACAGAGACTGACTCTGCACTGGGAGAGAGAGAGTGACACTGCACAGAGGGACACTTGCAACAGAACTGACTCCCCACTGTGAGAGAGAGAGACACTGCTCATGGGGATACTTGTTACAGAAACTGATTTCTTACTGAGAGAGAGAGAGAGAGACACTGCACACAGGGACCCTTGTTACAGAGACTGACTCCGCACTGGGGGAGAGAGAGTGACACTGCACACATGGACACTTGCAACAGAACTGACTCCCCACTGGGAGAGAGAGAGAGAGACACTGCACGCAGGGACACTTGTTAAAGAGACTCATTCCTCACTGGGAGAGAGACAGAGACACTGCACAGAGGGACACTTGCAACAGAACTGACTCCTCACTGGGAGAGAGAGAGAAAGAGGGAGAGAGAGATAGATACACAGAAAGAGAGAGACACTGCATACAGTGACATTTGTTATAGAGACTAACTTCTTACTGTAAGAGTTTCACTGCACATAGGGATACTTGTTACAGAGACTGACTCCACACTGGGAGAGAGAGAGAGAGAAAGTGACACTGCATACAGGGACACTTGTTACAGAGACTGACTCCTCACTGGGAGGGAGAGGGAAACTGCACACAGGGACACTTGTAACAGAGACAGTCTCCTCACTGGGAGAGAGACAGAGAGAGAGAGAAAGAGCGAGAGAGACACTGCACACAGGGTTATATGTTACAGAGACTGACTCCTCACAGAGAGAGAGAGAGAGAGAGAGACTGCATACAGTGACATTTGTTACAGAGATTAACTTCTTACTGTAAGAGATTCACTGCACATAGGAGCACTTGTTACAGAGACTGGCTCCACACTAGGAGAGAGAGAGAGACACTGCACACAGAGACACTTGTTACAGAGACTGACTCGTCACTGGGAGACAGTGACATTGCACACAGGCACCCTTGTTACAGAGACTGTCTCCCCACTGCGAGAGAGAGTGACACTGCACATAGAGGCACTTGTTACAGGGACTGTCTCATCATTAGGAGAGAGACAGTGACACTGCACACAGGGACACTTGTTACAGAGACTGACTTCTTACTGGGGGAGAGAGAAAGACACTGCACACAGGGACACTTGTAACAGAGACTGACTTCTTACTGAGAGATAGAGAGAGAGAGACAAAGAGACTGCACACAGGGACCCTTGTTACAGAGTCGGATTCCTCACTGGGAGAGAGTGTGACACTGCACAAGGGAAACTTGTTACAGAAACTGACTTCTTACTGAGAGAGAGACTGACACTGCACACAGGGACCCTTGTTACAGAGACTGACTCCGCACTGGGAGTGAGAGTGTGACACTGCACACAGGGATACTTGTTCTAGAGACAGGCTCCTTACTGGGAGAGAGAGACACACTGCACACAGAGACACTTGTTACAGAGACTGACTTCTTACTGGGGGAGAGAGAAAGACACTGCACACAGGGACACTTGTAACAGAGACTGACTTCTTACTGAGAGATAGAGAGAGAGAGACAAAGAGACTGCACACAGGGATCCTTGTTACAGAGTCGGATTCCTCACTGGGAGAGAGCGTGACACTGCACAAGGGAAACTTGTTACAGAAACTGACTTCTTACTGAGAGAGAGACTGACACTGCACAGAGGGACCCTTGTTACAGAGACTGACTCCGCACTGGGAGTGAGAGTGTGACACTGCACACAGGGATACTTGCTCTAGAGACAGGCTCCTTACTGGGAGAGAGAGACACACTGCACACAGAGACACTTGTTACAGAGACGGACTCCTCACTGGGAGAGAGACAGTGACACTGCACACGGGGACCCTTGTTACAGAGACTGACTCCCCACTGCAAGAGAGAGTGACACTGCACACAAAGACACTTGTTACAGAGACTGATTCATCACTAGGAGAGAGACAGTGACACTGCACACGGGGACACTTGTTACAGAGACTGACTTCTTACTGAGAGAATGAGAGAGAGAGAGACAGAGAGATTGCACACAGGGACCCTTGTTACAGGGACTGACCCCTCAGTGGGAGAGAGAGAGAGACACTGCATACAGGGACACTTGTTACAGACACTGACTCCACACAGGGAGAGAGAGTGAGAGACTGCACACAGGGACACTTGTTACAGAAACTGACTTCTTACTGAGAGAGAGAGAGAGAGACACTGCACATAGGGACACTTGCAACAGAACTGACTCCCCACTGGGAGAGAGGGACACTGCATACAGGGATACTTGTTACAGAGATTGACTCCTCACTGGGAGAGATAGAGTGACACTGCACACAGGGATACTTGTTCCAGAGACAGGCTCCTTACTGGGAGAGAGAGAGAGACACACACTGCACACGGGGACACTTGATACAAAGACTGACTTCTTACTGAAAGAGAGAGAGAGACTCTGCACTCAGAGACCCTTGTTACAGAGTCAGGCTCCTCACTGCGAGTGTGTGTGAAACTGCACAGAGGGACACTTGTTACAGAAACTGACTTCTTACTGAGGGAGAGACTGACACTGCACACAGGGACCCTTGTTACAGAGACTGACTGCGCACTGGGAGAGAGAGAGTGACACTGCACACATGGACACTTGCAACAGAACTGACTCCCCACTGGGAGAGAGAGAGAGACACTGCACACAGGGATACTTGTTACAGAGACTCATTCCTCACTGGGAGAGAGATAGAGACACTGCACAGAGGAACACTTGCAACAGAACTGACTCGTCACTGGGAGAGAGAGAGACAGAGGGAGAGAGAGAGAGAGATACAGAGAGAGAGAGAGAGAGAGAGAGAGATACAGAGAGATACAGAGAGAGAGAGATACAGTGAGAGAGAAACACTGCATACAGTGACATTTGTTACAGAGACTAACTTCTTACTGTAAGAGAGAGACACTGCACATAGCGACACTTGTTACAGAGACTGACTCCACACTGGGAGAGAGTGAGATACTGCACACAGGGACACCTGTCACAGACACTGACTCCTCACTGGGACAGAGAGAAACAGACAGGGAGAAAGAGAGAGAGAGAGAGAGAGAGAGGGAGAAACTGCATACAGGGACATTTGTTACAGGGACTGACTTGTTACTGGGAGAGACAGAGACACAGCACACAGGGACTCTTGTTACAAAGATTGACTCCTCACTGGGAGATAGAGTGTGACACTGCACACAGGTCACTTATTACAGGGACTGACTCCACACAGAGAGAGAGAGTCACACTGCAGACAAGGACACTTGTTACAGAGACTGACTCCTCACAGAGAGAGAGAAAGAGACACTGCATACAGGGACATTGTAACAGAGACAGACTCCTCACTGGGAGAGAGACAGAGAGAGAGAAAGAGCGTGAGAGACAATGCACACAGGGACCCTTGTTACAAAGACTGACTCCTCACTGGGAGAGACAGTGACACTGCACACGGGCACTCTTGTTACAGAGACTGACTCATCACTGGGAGAGAGACAGTGACACTGCACACAGGGACACTTGTTACAGAGACTGACTTCTTACTGGGAGAGAGACAGTGACACTGCACACAGGGACCCTTATTACAGAGTCAGATTACTTACTGGGAGAGAACGTGACACTGCACACAGGGACACTTGTTACAGAAACTGACTTCTTACTGAGAGAGAGACAGTGACACTGCACACAGGGATCCTTGTTACAGAGACTGCCTCCGCACTGGGAGAGAGAGAGTGACACTGCACACAGGGATACTTGTTCTAGAGACAGGCTCCTTACAGGGAGAGAGAGACACACTGCACACAGCAACACTTCTAACAGAGACTGATTCCTCACTGTGAGAGAGACAGTGACACTGCACACGGGGACATTTGTACAGAGACTGACTTCTTACTGGGGGAGAGAGAGAGAAAGGCACTGCACACAGGGACCCTTGTTACAGAGTCGGACTCCTCACTGGGAGAGAGTGTGACACTGCACACAGGGACACTTGCAACAGAACTCACTCCTCACTGGGGGAGAGAAAGAGTCAAAGCACACGGACACTTGTCACAGGGACTGACTCCTTACTGGGAGAGCGCGACAGAGAGAGATAAACTGCACACAGGGACATTTGGTACAGAGATAGACTCCTTACTGAGAGGGAGAGAGACAGAGATACTGCACACAGGGACACATGTTACAGAGACTGACTCCCCACAGAGAGAGAGAGAGAGACACTGCATACAGGGACACATGTTACAGAGACTGACTCCTCACAGAGAGAGAGAGAGAGAGAGACACTGCACACAGGACACTTGTTGCAGAGACTGACTTCCCACTGGGGGGGAGAGGGAGAGAGAGAGAGACACACACTGCACACAGGGACACTAGTTACAGAGACTACTCCTCACTGGGAGAGAGAGTGACACTGCACACAGGGATACTTATTCTAGAGACAGGCTCCTTATTGGGAGAGAGAGACACACTGCACACAGCGACACTTCTAACAGAGACTGACTCCACACTGAGAGAGACGCAGTGCCACTGCACTTGGGGACACTTGTTACAGAGACTAACTTCTTACTGGAAGAGTTTCACTGCACATAGGGGTACTTGTTACAGAGACTGACTCCACACTGGGAGAGAGAAAGTGACACTGCATACAGGGACACTTGTTACAGAGACGGACTCCTCACTGGGAGGGAGAGGGAAACTGCACATAGGGACACTTGTAACAGAGACAGTCTCCTCACTGGGAGAGAGACAGAGAGAGAGAAAGAGCGAGAGAGACACTGCATACAGGGCTATATGTTACAGAGACTGACTCCTCACAGAGAGAGAGAGAGAGAGAGAGAGACTGCATACAGTGACATTTGTTACAGAGATTAACTTCTTACTGTAAGAGATTCACTGCACTTGGGGCACTTGTTACAGAGACTGACTCCACACTGGGAGAGAGACAGTGACACTGCACACGGCGACACTTGTTACAGAGACAGGCTGCTTACTGGGGGAGAGAGAGAGACACTGCACATAGCGGCACTTGTTACAGACACTGATCCACACTGGGAGAGAGAGAGTGACACTGCACACGGCGACACTTGTTACAGAGACAGGCTGCTTACTGGGGGAGAGAGAGTGACACTGCACACAGGGACACCTGTCACAGACACTGACTCCTCACTGGGACAGAGAGAAACAGACAGGGAGAAAGAGAGAGAGAAACTGCATACAGGGACATTTGTTACAGAGACTGACTTGTTACTGTAAGAGATTCACTGCACTTGCTGCACTTGTTACAGAGACTGACTCGTCACTGGGAGAGAGACAGTGACACTGCACACAGGGACCCTTGTTACATAGACAGGCTTCTTACTGGGAGAGTCACACTGCACACAGAGACACTTGTTACAGAGACGGACTCCTCACTGGGGAGAGAGACAGTGACACTGCACACGGGGACACTTGTTACAGAGACTGACTTCTTACTGGGGGAGAGAGAGAGACACTGCACACAGGTCACTTGTTACAGGGACTGACTCCACACAGAGAGAGAGAGTCACACTGCAGACAAGGACACTTGTTACAGAGACTGACTCCTCACTGAGAGAGAGAGAAAGAGACACTGCATACAGGGATGCTTGCTACAGAGACTGACTCCTCACTGGGAGTGAGAGAGAGACAGAGACACTGCACACAGGGACACTTGTAACAGAGACAGACTCCTCACTGGGAGAGAGACACAGAGAGAGAAAGAGCGAGAGAGACAATGCACACAGGGACTCCTCACTGGGGGAGAGACAGTGACACTGCACACAGGGACACTTGTTACAGAGACTGACTTCTTACTGGGAGAGAGACAGTGACACTGCACACGGGGACACTTGTTACAGAGACTGACTTCTTACTGAGAGAGAGAGAGAGAGAGAGAGAGAGAGAGAGAGAGAGAGAGAGACACTGCACACAGGGACCCTTATTACAGAGTCGGATTCCTTACTGGGAGAGAATGCGACACTGCACACAGGGACACTTGTTACAGAAACTGACTTCTTACTGAGAGAGAGACTGACACTGCACACAGGGATACTTGTTCTAGAGACAGGCTCCTTACAGGGAGAGAGAGACACACTGCACACAGCGACACTTCTAACAGAGACTGACTCCTCATTGTGAGATAGACAGTGATACTGCACACAGGGATACTTGTTACAGGGACTGACCCCTCACTGGGAGAGAGAGAGACACTGCATACAGGGATACTTGTTACAGAGACTGACTCCACACTGGGAGAGAGAGAGAGTGACACTGCACACAGGGACACATGCTACAGGGACAGACTCCTCACTGGGAAAGAGAGAGTGACACTGCACACAGGGATACTTGTTCTAGAGACAGGCTCCTTACTGGGAGAGAGAGACACACTGCACACAGCAACACTTCTAACAGAGCCTGACTCCTCACTGTGAGAGAGACAGTGACACTGCACATGGGGACACTTGGTACAGAGACTGACTTCTTACTGGGGGAGAGAGAGAGAAAGACACTGCACACATGGACCCTTGTTACAGAGTCGGACTCCTCACTGGGAGAGAGTGAGATACTGCACACAGGGACACTTGTCACAGGAACTGACTCCTTAATGGGAGAGCGTGACAGAGAGAGGTAAACTGCACACAGGGACATTTGGTACAGAGACTGACTCCTTACTGAGAGGGAGAGAGACAGAGAGAGAGAGAGAGACAGAGACACTGCACACAGGGACACATGTTACAGGGACTGACTCCTCACTGGGAGAGAGAGTGAGAGAGTGTGACACTGCACACAGGGACACTTTTTACAGAGACTGACTCCTCACTGGGAGAGAGAGAGAGAGACATGCTGCACACAGGACACTTGTTGCAGAGACTGACTTCTCACTGGGGGAGAGAGAGAGAGAGAGAGAGAGACACACTGCACACAGGGACACTTGTTACAGAGACTACTCCTCACTGGAAGAGAGAGAGTGACACTGCACACAGGGACACTTGCTGCAGGGACAGACTCCTCACTGGGAGAGAGAGAGTGACACTGCCCACAGGGACACTTGTTCTAGAGACAGGCTCCTTACTGGGAGAGAGAGACACACTGCACACAGCGACACTTCTACCAGAGACTGACTCCACACTGAGAGAGAGACAGTGACACTGCACATAGGGACACTTGTTACAGAGACTGACTTCTTACTGGGGGAGAGAGAAAGACACTGCACACAGGGACACTTGTTACCGAGACTGACTTCTTACTGGGAGAGAGAGAAAGACATTGCACACAGGGACACTTGTTACCGAGACTGACTTCTTACTGGGGGAGAGTAGAGACAGAAAGAGAGAGAGAGAGACACAGAGAAAGAGAGGGAGAGACTGCATACAGTGACATTTGTTACAGAGAATGACTTCTTACTGGGAGAGAGAGAGAGAGAGAGACAGACACTGCACACCGGGACCCTTCTTACAGAGACAGGCTCCTTACTGCGAGAGAGAGAGACACACTGCACAGAGACACTTGTTACAGAGACTGACTCGTCACTGGGAGAGAGACAGTGACACTGCACACAGGGACACTTGTTATAGAGACTGACTCCACACTGGGAGAGAGAGTGAGATACTGCACACAGGGACACTTGTGACAGGGACTGACTCCTTACTGGGAGAGCGAGAGACACACTGCACACAGGGACACATGTTACAGAGATTGACTCCTCACTGAGAGAGAGCGTGACAATGCACACAGGGACACTTGTTACAGAGACTGACTCCTCACTGGGAGGGAGAGAGACACTGCACACAGGGACACTTGTTACAGAAACTGACTCCTCCCTGGGGGAGAGATAGATAGTGAGTGTGACACTGCACACAGGAATACTTGTTGCAGAGACTGACTTCTTACTGGGAGAGAGAGAGAGTGACACTGCACACAGTGACACTTATTGCAGAGACTGACTCCTCACTGGGTGTAAGAGAGAAAGAGAGAGAGACTGCATACAGGACACTTGTTACAGAGACTGACTTCTCACTGGGGGGGGAGAGAGAGAGAGAGACACTGCACACAGGGACACTTGTTACAGAGACTGACTTCTCACTGGGGGAGAGAGAGAGAGAGAGAGACACTGCACACAGGGACACTTGTTACAGAGACTGACTTCTCACTGGGGGAGAGAGAGAGAGAGAGAGACACAGCACACAGGGACACTTGTTACAGAGACTGACTCCTCACTGGGAGAGAGAGAGAGACAGACACATTGCACAGAGGGAGACTTGTCACAGAGGCTGACTCCCCACAGAGAGAGAGAGAGAGAGAGAGAGAGAGAGAGCGAGAGACTGCACTCAGGGACACTTGTTACAGAGACTGACTCCTCACCGGGTCATAGGTCCACAACACACACATTTTAAGACATTGTCATCAGCAAAGTCTATGGGCCCTGATAATATCCCAGGCATAGCTCCCAAACGCGCCACAGTCCAAGCCAAGCTACTCCAATTCACCTACAAATTCAGCATCTGCACAACACTGTGGAAAATTGCTCAGCCAAGTCCTGTCAATAACATGAAGGACAAATCCAACGCAACCCATTACTGTCCCATCAGTCCACTCTCAATCACCAACAAAGTGTCTCCAACTGTGCTATCAAGCAACAATTACTCAGCAATAATCCATGCTTACCTCAGGTTCTGTCAGAGTCACGCAGCTTTGATCTAAATATGTCCCAAAGAGCTGAATGGGGGGGGGGGGGAGAGAGGTGAGAGTGACTGCCCTTGGCATTGTCCAAAAGCCCTAGCAAAACTGGAGTCACTGGGGATCGGGGAAAACTCTCCGCTAGTTGGAGTCATACCGAGCACAGCGGGAGATGGTTGTTGGAGGTCAGTCATCTCAGCTCCAGGACATCAGTGCAGGAGTTCCTCAGAGTAGTGTCCTCGGCCCAACCATCTTCAGCTGTTTCATCAATGACCTTCCTTCCATCATAAGGTCAGAAGTGGGGATGTTCACTGATGGTTGCACAATGTTCAGCGCCATTCACGACTCTTCAGATACTGAAGCAGCCCATGTCCAAATGCAGCAAGACCTGGACAATACCCAGGCTCGGGGCTGACAAGTGGCAAGTAACATTCACACCACACCATCTCCAACAAGAGAGAATCCAACCATCGCCCCTTGACATTCAGTGGCATCACCATCACAGAATCCCCCACTATCAACATCCTGGGGGTTTTATCATTGACCAGAAACTGAACTGGGACCTGCCATATAAATACTGTGGTTACAAGAGCAGGTCAGAGGCTCGGAATCCTGCAGAGAGTAACTCATCTCCTGACTCTCCAAAGCCTGTCCACCATCTACAAGGCACAAGTCAGGAGTGTGATGGAGTACTCCCCACTTGCCTGGATGAGTTGCAGCTCCCACAACACTCGAGAAGCTGGACACTGTCCAGTACTAAGCAGCCTCGCTCGATCGGACCCCCATCCACAAACATTCACTCCCTCCACCACCGACGCACAGTAGCAGCAGCGTGTGTACCATCTACAAGATGCACTGCAGCAACTCACCAAGGCTCCTTCGACAGCACCTTCTAAACCTGCAAGCTCCAGCACCCCCCAAGATAAGGGGAGAGAGATGGAAACACACCAGCTGCAAGTTCTCCTCCAAGCCGCGCCTTCCCGCCTTGCAAATGTATTGCCGTTCCTTCACTGCTGCTGAGTCAAAATCCTGGAACCCCCATTCCTAACCATCACCACATGGACCACAGCGGTTCAAGGAGGCGGCTCACCACTACCTACACAAGGGCAATTCGGGATGGCAAAAATTTGGTGGGCTTGCTGGTGACACCCAAAACCCACTGAAGAATGAAAACACAGGTACGTTTGTTACGGAGACTGACTCCTCACTGAGACAAAGGCACCGCACACAGCAGAACACACAACCAAGGAACTTGGCTTCATTCCTCAGTTTTGCTGAAATGTCACGCGAGAACACTGCATGCAGCTCCTGGTCCTGCAACTCAGGAAGTAGGTCGTGGGTCTTGGAAGTGTCGGTGCATCACTGATTCAGCAGAAAGATGCCAGTGCTATTATGTTTCACATTCATGGGGGGTGTGGGGGGAAGAGGGGGCGCCGCGCTGCCGGAGGGGACCGTGCTTGGTTTGTGGTTGGGGGGGGGGCCCGCTGTTGAATGAGTAGCTCTGAGGGAGTGGGAACTTATGGGGAGGTACCAATGCTCAAAGCCCTTGGTTAGACAAAGACCTTCCTCTGCCCTTTCCAGCTGATGTAGTCGAACCCACAACAATGAGCACAAGAAATGCAAAGGGGAGTGCTCCCTCGTGTCCTGGGACTAATAACTATCCCCCAGCCAAGATCACTATGTAAAATCATTGTCTGCCCATTCTCCCTTCGCTCTTTGTGGGAGTTTGCTGCACGCAAGTTGGCTGTTTCCCTGTACTACAACCTTGACCCCACCTTAAACCTACTTCATTGGCCTCAAAGCGCTTTGGGGCATCTGGAGCTGATTGAAGAGACTGTCTAACTGCAGGGCCGCTCTCATTTCTTTGCAACCAGGGCTCGCACTGCTTCTTCTGGGCAAACCTGCCACATGTGGCAGTCGCTGTTACCTGTCTTTAACATCTGGAAGACAATGCAGCGTGTGAAGTGCCCACCGGTGTGCGATTAAGGCACCCGCAAGTGCACACTTTATTGTGGGGAAACTGGGTACGTTGGTGGGACTAGGAAAATAAGGCACTTTGGCAGAGGTCAGAGAGCTGAGTGCCCAGAGCTACGGATGGGAAAGCTGCAAGAAATGGAAATTTTAAAAAAGACAAAGGAAAGGGAAAGACGAAGCACCATAACTGAAAATAAACATGAAATTCAGACCTGCAGGTGGCTGGTCAACACATGTCATTGCTGTAACTGCAGTCATCATAAAATAACAGCTCACGGGTTACTGATAGTGCCAGAGAACTAGATTAACATCAGTAAGACAGGGTTACTGAGTGACAGTGTGAGGGAGCTGGATTAACATCAGTAGAGATACAGTCAGTAACACAGGGCGCTGGGGGGAGAGGGGTTACTGAGTGACAGTGTGAGGGAGCTGGATTAACATCAGTAGAGATACAGACAGTAACACAGGGCGCTGGGGGGAGAGGGGTTACTGAGTGACAGTGTGAGGGAGTTGGATTAACATCAGTACAGATACAGTCAGTAACACAGGGCGCTGGGTGGAGAGGGGTTACTGAGTGACAGTGTGAGGGAGTTGGATTAACATCAGTACAGATACAGTCAGTAACACAGGGTGCTGTGGAGAGGGGTTACTGAGTGACAGTGTGAGGGAGCTGGATTAACATCAGTAGAGATACAGTCAGTAACACAGGGCGCTGGGGGGAGAGGGGTTACTGAGTGACAGTGTGAGGGAGCTGGATTAACATCAGTAGAGATACAGTCAGTAACACAGGGCGCTGGGGGGAGAGGGGTTACTGAGTGACAGTGTGAGGGAGTTGGATTAACATCAGTACAGATACAGTCAGTAACACAGGGTGCTGTGGAGAGGGGTTACTGAGTGACAGTGTGAGGGAGCTGGATTAACATCAGTAGAGATACAGTCAGTAACACAGTGTGCTGGGGGGGGAGAGGGGTTACTGAGTGACAGTGTGAGGGAGCTGGATTAACATCAGTACAGATACAGTCAGTAACACAGGGTGCTGTGGAGAGGGGTTACTGAGTGACAGTGTGAGGGAGCTGGATTAACATCAGTAGAGATACAGTCAGTAACACAGGGCGCTGGGGGGAGAGGGGTTACTGAGTGACAGTGTGAGGGAGCTGGATTAACATCAGTACAGTTACAGTCAGTAACACAGGGCGCTGGGGGGAGAGGGGTTACTGAGTGACAGTGTGAGGGAGCTGGATTAACATCAGTGTAGATACAGTCAGTAACACAGGGCGCTGGGGGGAGAGGGGTTACTGAGTGACAGTATGAGGGAGCTGGATTAACATCAGTACAGATACAGTCAGTAACACAGTGTGCTGGGGGGGGAGAGGGGTTACTGAGTGACAGTGTGAGGGAGTTGGATTAACATCAGTACAGATACAGTCAGTAACACAGGGTGCTGTGGAGAGGGGTTACTGAGTGACAGTGTGAGGGAGCTGGATTAACATCAGTAGAGATACAGTCAGTAACACAGGGAGCTGGGGGGAGAAAGGTTACTGAGTGACAGTGTGAGGGAGCTGGATTAACATTACTCGCGATACAGTCAATAACAGGGTGCTGGGGGGAGAGGGTTTACTGAATGATAGTCAGAAGCAGCTGGATTCTCAGTACCTCAGCAAGGTAGCAGCACCTTCATGAGGAGAGGGAAATTGGAAAAGGAAACAATCCCACTGTCCCTTTGCCCGTGCTGTTTTCTGACTGAAGGGGAGACAGGATGCACACAGCATGAGTTGCTCTGCTGGTTCCAGCTAATCATCATGTATCTCTCTCCCTCAAGCCAGCCTTCTCCTCCAAAATGACCCCTTCCAATCAGTGGTAAATTGAAAGCGAAATGCTGTGTCTCTATTACAGATTTCCAGCATCTAGAGGGCTGCAAATACGCAAAAAGGTCTGGCAGCATCTGCAGAGCGTGCGCACGTTCTGGTCAAGTTGACTCCGACTCTTTTTCAGAATAGCTCCGATTCAAATCACATTCTACTCAATCCATCAACTCTGTTTCTCTTTCCACAGATGCTGCCTGGCCTGCTGAGTACTTACAGCAATTTCTGCTTGCAGTCCCCACAATCAGAACGATTACAGCGCAGGAGGAGGCCCTCTCAGCACACGTCATGTCCACATCGACCCTGTTCAAGAGCAACTCATCGAGTCCCACGCCTCCCGCTCCCACCCCCATCCCTGCACGTCTCCCCTGCAGCCCCGACTGCAAGTTCTCTCTCTTCAGATACTAGTACAGTACACTTTCTCCAGGTCCCTCCGCTCCTGCAGCCTCTTTTGAATTCTAATCTTTAATTTCTACTGCTTCTCTGCATTCCTCTTGCTAAGACCAATCGCCTCACCCTTCTGTATTAAATTCCACCGCCGTTCGCCCCTCTGTGTCCTCGTGAAGTCTATCACGACCCTCCCCACATGTTCACCACACTTCCAAGTTGGTCTCATCTGCAAATTTTGTCACTGCGCTTGGCACACCCAAGCCCAGGTTACTAATATATGTCAAGAAAAGCAGAGATCTTAACACAAAACCCTGGAGAATACACCTGCCTCTGGACTGGAAAACAACTGTTTATCATTACTCTGTTTTCCTGTCACTCAGCCAACCTCAAATCCATGCTACCACTTTCCTTTTTGCTCTATGGGCTTCAACCTTGCTGAAATGTCTGTTATTTGGCGCTTCATCCAGTGCCTTTTGGAAGTCCATGTATAACACATCAACTGCATTACCTCAGTCAACCCTCACTGTTGCCTCATTAGTTCATTACTACCCGTGCTGTACCTGCCCTGGGAATGCTCGATGCTGACACTGGGTATAAAGTGGGAGACACACTGTCAGGGTAATGTAGAGGGAGCTCTACACTGTATCTAACCCGTGCTGTACCTGCCCTGGGAGCGCTCGATGCTGACACTGGGTATAAAGTGGGGGGAGGGACACACTGTCTGGGTAATGTAGAGGGAGCTCTACACTGTATCTAACCCGTGCTGTACCTGCCCTGGGAGCGCTCGATACTGACACTGGGTATAAAGTTGGAGACACACTGTCAGGGTAATGTAGAGGGAGCTCTACACTGTATCTAACCCGTGCTGTACCTGCCCTGGGAGCGCTCGATGCTGACACTGGGTATAAAGTGGGAGACACACTGTCAGGGTAATGTAGAGGGAGCTCTACACTGTATCTAACCCGTGCTGTACCTGCCCTGGGAGCGCTCGATACTGACACTGGGTATAAAGTGGGAGACACACTGTCAGGGTAATGTAGAGGGAGCTCTACACTGTATCTAACCCGTGCTGTACCTGCCCTGGGAGCGCTCGATGCTGACACTGGGTATAAAGTGGGGGACACACACTGTCAGGGTAATGTAGATGGGGCTCTACACTGTATCAAACCCGTGCTGTACCTGCCCTGGGAGCGCTCGATGCTGACACTGGGTATAAAGTGGGGAGGGACACACTGTCAGGGTAATGTAGAGGGAGCTCTACACTGTATCTAACCCGTGCTGTACCTGCCCTGGGAGCGCTCGATGCTGACACTGGGTATAAAGTGGGGAGGGACACACTGTCAGGGTAATGTAGAGGGAGATCTACACTGTATCTAACCCGTGCTGTACCTGCCCTGGGAGCGCTCGATGCTGACACTGGGTATAAAGTGGGGGGAGGGACACACACTGTCAGGGTAATGTAGAGGGAGCTCTACACTGTATCTAACCCGTGCTGTACCTGCCCTGGGAGCGCTCGATGCTGACACTGGGTATAAAGTGGGAGGGACACACACTGTCAGGGTAATGTAGAGGGAGCTCTACACTGTATCTAACCCGTGCTGTACCTGCCCTGGGAGCGCTCGATGCTGACACTGGGTATAAAGTGGGGAGGGACACACTGTCAGGGTAATGTAGAGGGAGATCTACACTGTATCTAACCCGTGCTGTACCTGCCCTGGAAGCGCTCGATGCTGATACTGGGTATAAAGTGGGGGGAGGGACACACTGTCAGGGTAATGTAGAGGGAGCTGTACACTGTATCTAACCCGTGCTGTACCTGCCCTGGGAGCGCTCGATACTGACACTGGGTATAAAGTGGGAGGAGGGACACACTGTCAGGGTAATGTAGAGGGAGGTCTACACTGTATCTAACCCGTGCTGTACCTGCCCTGGGAGCACTCGATGCTGACACTGGGTATAAAGTGGTGGACACACACTGTCAGGGTAATGTAGAGGGGGCTCTACACTGTATCTAACCCGTGCTGTACCTGCCCTGGGAGCGCTCGATGCTGACACTGGGTATAAAGTGGGGAGGGACACACTGTCAGGGTAATGTAGAGGGAGATCTACACTGTATCTAACCCGTGCTGTACCTGCCCTGGCAGCGCTCGATGCTGACACTGGGTATAAAGTGGGGAGAGGGACACACACTGTCAGGGTAATGTCGAGGGAGCTGTACACTGTATCTAACCCATGCTGTACCTGCCCTGGGAGCGCTCGATGCTGACACTAGGTATAAAGTGGGAGGAAGGACACACTGTCAGGGTAACGTAGAGGGAGCTCTACACTGTATCTAACCCGTCCTGTACCTGTCCTGGGAGCGCTCGATGCTGACACTGGGTATAAACTGGGGGGAGGGAGACACTGTCAGGGTAATGTAGAGGGAGCTCTACACTGTATCTAACCCGTGCTGTACCTGCCCTGGGAGCGCTCGATGCTGACACTGGGTATAAAGTGGGGGGAGGGACACACTGTCAGGGTAACGTAGAGGGAGCTCTACACTGTATCTAACCCGTGCTGTACCTGCCCTGGGAGCGCTCGATGCTGACACTGGGTATAAAGTGGGGGGAGGGGGACACTGTCAGGGTAATGTAGAGGGAGCTCTACACTGTATCTAACCCGTGCTGTACCTGCCCTGGGAGCGCTCGATGCTGACACTGGGTATAAAGTGGGGGAGACACACTGTCAGGGTAATGTAGAGGGAGCTCTACCCTGTATCTAACCCGTGCTGTACCTGCCCTGGGAGCGCTCGATGCTGACACTGGGTATAAAGTGGGGAGGGACACACTGTCAGGGTAATGTAGAGGGAGATCTACACTGTATCTAACCCGTGCTGTACCTGCCCTGGGAGCGCTCGATGCTGACACTGGGTATAAAGTGGGGGGAGGGACACACTGTTAGGGTAATGTACAGGGAGCTCTACACTGTATCTAACCCGTGCTGTACCTGCCCTGGGAGCGCTCGATGCTGACACTGGGTATAAAGTGGGGAGGGACACACTGTCAGGGTAATGTAGAGGGAGATCTACACTGTATCTAACCCGTGCTGTACCTGCCCTGGAAGCGCTCGATGCTGATACTGGGTATAAAGTGGGGGGAGGGACACACTGTCAGGGTAATGTAGAGGGAGCTGTACACTGTATCTAACCCGTGCTGTACCTGCCCTGGGAGCGCTCGATACTGACACTGGGTATAAAGTGGGAGGAGGGACACACTGTCAGGGTAATGTAGAGGGAGGTCTACACTGTATCTAACCCGTGCTGTACCTGCCCTGGGAGCACTCGATGCTGACACTGGGTATAAAGTGGTGGACACACACTGTCAGGGTAATGTAGAGGGGGCTCTACACTGTATCTAACCCGTGCTGTACCTGCCCTGGGAGCGCTCGATACTGACACTGGGTATAAAGTGGGAGACACACTGTCAGGGTAATGTAGAGGGAGCTCTACACTGTATCTAACCCGTGCTGTACCTGCCCTGGGAGCGCTCGATGCTGACACTGGGTATAAAGTGGGGGACACACACTGTCAGGGTAATGTAGATGGGGCTCTACACTGTATCAAACCCGTGCTGTACCTGCCCTGGGAGCGCTCGATGCTGACACTGGGTATAAAGTGGGGAGGGACACACTGTCAGGGTAATGTAGAGGGAGCTCTACACTGTATCTAACCCGTGCTGTACCTGCCCTGGGAGCGCTCGATGCTGACACTGGGTATAAAGTGGGGAGGGACACACTGTCAGGGTAATGTAGAGGGAGATCTACACTGTATCTAACCCGTGCTGTACCTGCCCTGGGAGCGCTCGATGCTGACACTGGGTATAAAGTGGGGGGAGGGACACACACTGTCAGGGTAATGTAGAGGGAGCTCTACACTGTATCTAACCCGTGCTGTACCTGCCCTGGGAGCGCTCGATGCTGACACTGGGTATAAAGTGGGAGGGACACACACTGTCAGGGTAATGTAGAGGTAGCTCTACACTGTATCTAACCCGTGCTGTACCTGCCCTGGGAGCGCTCGATGCTGACACTGGGTATAAAGTGGGGAGGGACACACTGTCAGGGTAATATAGAGGGAGATCTACACTGTATCTAACCCGTGCTGTACCTGCCCTGGAAGCGCTCGATGCTGATACTGGGTATAAAGTGGGGGGAGGGACACACTGTCAGGGTAATGTAGAGGGAGCTGTACACTGTATCTAACCCGTGCTGTACCTGCCCTGGGAGCGCTCGATACTGACACTGGGTATAAAGTGGGAGGAGGGACACACTGTCAGGGTAATGTAGAGGGAGGTCTACACTGTATCTAACCCGTGCTGTACCTGCCCTGGGAGCACTCGATGCTGACACTGGGTATAAAGTGGTGGACACACACTGTCAGGGTAATGTAGAGGGGGCTCTACACTGTATCTAACCCGTGCTGTACCTGCCCTGGGAGCGCTCGATGCTGACACTGGGTATAAAGTGGGGAGGGACACACTGTCAGGGTAATGTAGAGGGAGATCTACACTGTATCTAACCCGTGCTGTACCTGCCCTGGCAGCGCTCGATGCTGACACTGGGTATAAAGTGGGGAGAGGGACACACACTGTCAGGGTAATGTCGAGGGAGCTGTACACTGTATCTAACCCATGCTGTACCTGCCCTGGGAGCGCTCGATGCTGACACTAGGTATAAAGTGGGAGGAAGGACACACTGTCAGGGTAACGTAGAGGGAGCTCTACACTGTATCTAACCCGTCCTGTACCTGTCCTGGGAGCGCTCGATGCTGACACTGGGTATAAACTGGGGGGAGGGAGACACTGTCAGGGTAATGTAGAGGGAGCTCTACACTGTATCTAACCCGTGCTGTACCTGCCCTGGGAGCGCTCGATGCTGACACTGGGTATAAAGTGGGGGGAGGGACACACTGTCAGGGTAACGTAGAGGGAGCTCTACACTGTATCTAACCCGTGCTGTACCTGCCCTGGGAGCGCTCGATGCTGACACTGGGTATAAAGTTGGGGGAGGGGGACACTGTCAGGGTAATGTAGAGGGAGCTCTACACTGTATCTAACCCGTGCTGTACCTGCCCTGGGAGCGCTCGATGCTGACACTGGGTATAAAGTGGGGGAGACACACTGTCAGGGTAATGTAGAGGGAGCTCTACCCTGTATCTAACCCGTGCTGTACCTGCCCTGGGAGCGCTCGATGCTGACACTGGGTATAAAGTGGGGAGGGACACACTGTCAGGGTAATGTAGAGGGAGATCTACACTGTATCTAACCCGTGCTGTACCTGCCCTGGGAGCGCTCGATGCTGACACTGGGTATAAAGTGGGGGGAGGGACACACTGTTAGGGTAATGTACAGGGAGCTCTACACTGTATCTAACCCGTGCTGTACCTGCCCTGGGAGCGCTCGATGCTGACACTGGGTATAAAGTGGGGAGGGACACACTGTCAGGGTAATGTAGAGGGAGATCTACACTGTATCTAACCCGTGCTGTACCTGCCCTGGAAGCGCTCGATGCTGATACTGGGTATAAAGTGGGGGGAGGGACACACTGTCAGGGTAATGTAGAGGGAGCTGTACACTGTATCTAACCCGTGCTGTACCTGCCCTGGGAGCGCTCGATACTGACACTGGGTATAAAGTGGGAGGAGGGACACACTGTCAGGGTAATGTAGAGGGAGGTCTACACTGTATCTAACCCGTGCTGTACCTGCCCTGGGAGCACTCGATGCTGACACTGGGTATAAAGTGGTGGACACACACTGTCAGGGTAATGTAGAGGGGGCTCTACACTGTATCTAACCCGTGCTGTACCTGCCCTGGGAGCGCTCGATGCTGACACTGGGTATAAAGTGGGGAGGGACACACTGTCAGGGTAATGTAGAGGGAGATCTACACTGTATCTAACCCGTGCTGTACCTGCCCTGGGAGCGCTCGATGCTGACACTGGGTATAAAGTGGGGAGAGGGACACACACTGTCAGGGTAATGTCGAGGGAGCTGTACACTGTATCTAACCCATGCTGTACCTGCCCTGGGAGCGCTCGATGCTGACACTGGGTATAAAGTGGGAGAGACACACTGTCAGGGTAACGTAGAGGGAGCTCTACACTGTATCTAACCCGTGCTGTACCTGCCCTGGGAGCGCTCGATGCTGACACTGGGTATAAAGTGGGGGGAGGGGGACACTGTCAGGGTAATGTAGAGGGAGCTCTACACTGTATCTAACCCGTGCTGTACCTGCCCTGGGAGTGCTCGATGCTGACACTGGGCATAAAGTGGGGAGGGACACACTGTCAGGGTAATGTAGAGGGAGCTCTACCCTGTATCTAACCCGTGCTGTACCTGCCCTGGGAGCGCTCGATGCTGACGCTGGGTATAAAGTGGGGAGGGACACACTGTCAGGGTAATGTAGAGGGAGATCTACACTGTATCTAACCCGTGCTGTACCTGCCCTGGGAGCGCTCGATGCTGACGCTGGGTATAAAGTGGGGGGAGGGACACACTGTTAGGGTAATGTACAGGGAGCTCTACACTGTATCTAACCCGTGCTGTACCTGCCCTGGGAGCGCTCGATGCTGACACTGCGCATAAAGTGGGGAGGGACACACTGTCAGGGTAATGTAGAGGGAGCTCTACCCTGTATCTAACCCGTGCTGTACCTGCCCTGGGAGCGCTCGATGCTGACACTGGGTATAAAGTGGGGGGAGGGACACACTGTCAGGGTAATGTACAGGGAGCTCTACACTGTATCTAACCCATGCTGTACCTGCCCTGGGTGCGCTCGATGCTGACACTGGGTATAAAGTGGGGGGGGGACACACTGTCAGGGTAATGTACAGGGAGCTCTACACTGTATCTAACCCGTGCTGTACCTGCCCTGGGAGCGCTCGAAGCTGACGCTGGATATAAAGTGGGGGAGGGACACACTGTCAGAGTAATGCAGAGGGAAATGTACACTGTATCTAACCCGTGCTGTACAAGGGAGTGCTTGACGCTGACTCCAAGTGCGCAACGGAAACCTTAATTTCCTTTGGGAATGAGGTTTCCTATTTGACGAACAAAGAACAACAGTGCAGCTTTACCGAGGTAAAAAAAAAACTGGAAAATAAACATGGCAAGGTGACACTTTGTTTTGCACCTATCCAAAACACAGTATCTAACTGGGATACAGGGGCATCACCGTATCCCTGGTGTCTTCCTCCAGCGACCCACGGCTCAGTAGGATCAACCGCCACATGAGCGTAATGCAGTTGCCCACTCTGTGGTCTCTATAGCATGCTTACAGTACACAGCTCTGATCTCCCTTTCTAAGAAAGGACATATGGCACACTAGAAAGTGCGAGAAAGATTCACACGGATGATAGCAGAAGTGAGAGATTATCACTGAATAGGCTGAGGCTCCTTTCTTTCGAAAAAGGACAAGGCTGAAGGGTGACCTGATCGAGGTCTTTAAGATGACGAAAGGGGTTCAATAGGGTTGACGGAGAGGTGGGTGGTTCCACTTGCGGCCGAGACCAGAACTCGGGAGCTGTCAATTTGAGACGGTCACAGATAAATCCAGTGGGGAATTCAGGAGAAACCTCGTCACCCAGAGGGTGGGGAGAATGTGAGACTCGCTCCCACAGGGAGTGGCTGAGGTGCACAGTGTCGATGCATTTAAGGGGAAGCTGGATAAACAGACGAGGGAGAAAGGAATAGAGGATATTTGAATGGGGGTGGTGTGAAGGGAGGAGACTCATGTGGAACAGAAGCACTGGCATGGATCAGATGGGCCGAAGGGCCTGTTTCTGAGCTGGATATTCAAAGTAATCCTGTTCAAATGCACCCACCCGAAACAATCTCACCAGACGAAGGGGCTGTTCACCTATCAGCCTTTCTTTCACTGCCCGCCCCAATCTCCTTCTCATTTCCCCAGTGCATCAAACACAAAGCCTTTGGCTTCATTCACTTGACAAACACGTGGCCAGATTAAAACGGCTGGGCTGTGTCTCACCCGCCCGGGTATCATACCCTGCACAACCCCCTCACACCCTGAGCCGAGCTTTCTATCCAATGATTATTCACCTCTACGGAGGAAGCGGCGCTGAGAGAGTCCTGCGCAAGGGGAGAGGGGGGGTGGGGGGGTCAGTGCTGCGCAGCGAGGTGGGGAGGAGCATCTTCCACGTGATGTATTAACCTATCGGCCCACCTCAGGAGAATGCAAAAGGTCCCACAGGTACTAAAGGAACGATCGGGCTGGTCAGGGCGTTGGGGGTGATGGGGGCATTCCTGGGGCCCAATGTCTGTCTCTCAACCAACATCACGTATGTAAAAAGACAGCTGATTTCGTTAGCTGCTGGACTGCTTATGGGATCTTGCTGCGCCCCAAAACCAGCTGCTGCGTTTGCTGCCTTGTGACGGGGACCAGGCGCGGTGAAGCTCCCCGGCTGTGAACCCTTGGGGAGGCCCTGCGGCCGTGGGGCACTGTGTAAAAGCCGGAGCCACTCGCCTCCAGCTGGAGTCAGCTGCAGCCTTGGGTAAGGATCCTGCCACTTGCTTCACAATACAATCCCATTCCTGTGTCACTGAGCATCCCGAGCACTTCCAACGAGATCGTCCCAACCCCCACAACTCACTTCTTCTCTCTCTCTCTCCCCCTGCCCCTCCAATCCAGCCCCATCTCCAAAAGATTCTGGCCCCCCCCACCTCCCCCACCCCACCCCCTCTTCCCAACACAGAGGGTTACAGCCGAATCCTTCGGAACTCTGCGAGACCCCTCACACTGAACCCCTCCCTCCCTCTCCTTCTCTCATCAGGCACCCAGAGGCATTCGGGGTGCTGCGATCTGCAGGCAGCAGCCGACAGTGAGCAGGTTGGTGTCCCCCCTGCCCACCACCCCCCCCACCCCCATCCCCCACCCCCGCTTCCCCGGAGGTGACGGGCTATGAAATCAGCCTCTCCCGAATCCCAAGGCGAGGTTCTCTTTTTAAATATATATTAAAAAAAAAGCCTGCAACAGCCGGGCTTGGGGAGCTGCTCAGAACTGCCTTCAGCAGGCTGCGAAGGGAGGGACGGCAGTGCTTATTTATAGAACAGGCCACCCTCCCTCCTGCACAGCGTCGGGCAGGGGGGGGGGGGGGAGGTTGGGGGGGGGGGTGGGGGGGGGAGAAAGACGATCTAGGTGAAGCCCGCACAGCTGCCACGATAACCGCTGCCGGAACAGGAGAAGGTCAACATTCCCGCCCCACCGTGACAACAGGCACAGCTGCTCGGTGCTCGGCTGTCACTCAGGGTCCGTCACACCCGCCTGCTCCGGAGCGACATCGGAAACAGGAGCGGGGGGGGAGCGCCGTTCAGCCCCTCGAGACTGCTCCAACAGTCAACAGCCGTCACGGCGAATACAACCCCTCAACTTCTACCTCGACCCCACTTTCCCGCCCACTCCGACTACCCGTCAATTCCCTTAGGCAGCAAGAATTCCACCGAAAGGATCAACCTGGTGGACCTTGGCTGCACCTCCTCCAAAGCAAATATGTCCAGCGTTGGGGAAGGAGAGCGATACTGTACACAGGAAAAAGGATTACACTCTCGCTGATTGAGAAATCAACAATGCGCAGAGCTCAGATCCAGCCTAGGCCGAAGGTCACTGCGTCAAGCAGGAGGAAAGGGTGACCAGTCTGGGGCCTGGAATCAAATCCGGTCCATCTTGAGGGGCTTAAAGAATGTTCAATTTCACACCATCAGAGCAATGTAGAGGGAGCTCTACACTGTATCTAACCCGTGCTGTACCTGCCCTGGGAGCACTCGATGCTGACACTGGGTATAAAGTGGGGGGAGGGACACACTGTCAGGGTAATGTAGAGGGAGCTCTACACTGTATCTATCCCATGCTGTACCTGCCCTGGGAGCGCTCGATGCTGACACTGGGTATAAAGTGGGAGAGACACAGTGTCAGGGTAATGTAGAGGGAGCTCTACACTGTATCTAACCCGTGCTGTAGCTGCCCTGGGAGCGCTCGATGCTGACACTGGGTATAAAGTGGGAGGAACACACTGTCAGGGTAATGTAGAGGGAGCTCTACAGTGTATCTAACCCGTGCTGTACCTGCCCTGGGAGTGCTCGATGCTGACACTGGGTATAAAGTGGGGGGAGACACACTGTCAGGGTAATGTAGAGGGAGCTCTACACTGTATCTAACCCGTGCTGTACCTGCCCTGGGAGCACTCGATGCTGACACTGGGTATAAAGTGGGGGGAGGGACACACTGTCAGGGTAATGTAGAGGGAGCTCTACACTGTATCTATCCCATGCTGTACCTGCCCTGGGAGCGCTCGATGCTGACACTGGGTATAAAGTGGGAGGGACACTGTCAGGGTAATGTAGAGGGAGCTCTACACTGTATCTAACCCGTGCTGTACCTGCCCTGGGAGCGCTCGATGCTGACACTGGGTATAAAGTGGGAGAGACACACTGTCAGGGTAATGTAGAGGGAGCTCTACACTGTATCTAACCCGTGCTGTAGCTGCCCTGGGAGCGCTCGATGCTGACACTGGGTATAAAGTGGGAGGAACACACTGTCAGGGTAATGTAGAGGGAGCTCTACAGTGTATCTAACCCGTGCTGTACCTGCCCTGGGAGTGCTCGATGCTGACACTGGGTATAAAGTGGGGGGAGACACACTGTCAGGGTAATGTAGAGGGAGCTCTACACTGTATCTAACCCGTGCTGTACCTGCCCTGGGAGCGCTCGATGCTGACACTGGGTATAAAGTGGGGGGGACACACTGTCAGGGTAATGTAGAGGGAGCTCTACAGTGTATCTAACCCGTGCTGTACCTGCCCTGGGAGTGCTCGATGCTGACACTGGGTATAAAGTGGGGGGAGACACACTGTCAGGGTAATGTAGAGGGAGCTCTACACTGTATCTAACCCGTGCTGTACCTGCCCTGGGAGCGCTCGATGCTGACACTGGGTATAAAGTGGGGACACACTGTCAGGGTAATGTAGAGGGAGCTCTACACTGTACCTAACCCGTGCTGTACCTGCCCTGGGAGCGCTCGATGCTGACACTGGGTATAAAGTGGGGGGAGGGACACACTGTCAGGGTAATGTAGAGGGAGCTCTACACTGTATCTAACCCGTGCTGTACCTGCCCTGGGAGCGCTCGATGCTGACATTGGGTATAAAGTGGGGGGAGGGACACACTGTCAGGGTAATGTAGAGGGAGCTCTACTCTGTATCTAACACGTGCTGTACCTGCCCTGGGAGAGCGCTCGATGCTGACACTGGGTATAAAGTGGGGGGAGACACACTGTCAGGGTAATGTAGAGGGAGCTCTACACTGTATCTAACCCGTGCTGTACCTGCCCTGGGAGAGCGCTCGATGCTGACACTGGGTATAAAGTGAGGGGAGGGACACACTGTCAGGGTAATGTAGAGGGAGCTCTACTCTGTATCTAACACGTGCTGTACCTGCCCTGGGAGAGCGCTCGATGCTGACACTGGGTATAAAGTGGGGGAGACACACTGTCAGGGTAATGTAGAGGGAGCTCTACACTGTATCTAACCCGTGCTGTACCTGCCCTGGGAGCGCTCGATGCTGACACTGGGTATAAAGTGGGGGACACAGACTGTCAGGGTAATGTAGAGAGAGCTCTACACTGTATCTAACCCGTGCTGTACCTGCCCTGGGAGCGCTCGATGCTGACACTGGGTATAAAGTGGGGGAGACACACTGTCAGGGTAATGTAGAGGGAGATCTACACTGTATCTAACCCGTGCTGTACCTGCCCTGGGAGCGCTCGATGCTGACACTGGGTATAAAGTGGGGGAGACACACTGTCAGGGTAATGTAGAGGTAGATCTACACTGTATCTAACCCGTGCTGTACCTGCCCTGGGAGCGCTCGATGCTGACACTGGGTATAAAGAGGGGGAGACACACTGTCAGGGTAATGTAGAGGGAGATCTACACTGTATCTAACCTGTGCTGTACCTGCCCTGGGAGTGCTCGATGCTGACACTGGGTATAAAGTGGGAGGGACACACTGTCAGGGTAATGTAGAGGGAGATCTACACTGTATCTAACCCGTGCTGTACCTGCCCTGGGAGCGCTCGATGCTGACACTGGGTATAAAGAGGGGGAGACACACTGTCAGGGTAATCTAGAGGGAGATCTACACTGTATCTAACCCGTGCTGTACCTGCCCTGGGAGTGCTCGATGCTGACACTGGGTGGAACGGTAACACGCCTGTCACCGACAAACTTGACCCTTGATACGATCAAGGTCCAATCCAGGCATTTCCCAATTCTCCCCTCGAAAGGGAACACCTCTCGCCCAACCCTTTATTCTCGGAACAGCTGACGAAGGGGATCCTGCCAATAGGTGACCACAGCCCTGCTGCGTCTCCACTGTGATCCCCACAGGTCGGAACCCCTTCGCCCCTCCATCGTGCCGGACTTTGAGAGCGACCGAGTCGGAGCGAAGCATTTTAACATCACAGGAGAGGGAAAAGAAATAAACAAACAAACCCACTTTCAAAATCTCCCCTTCCCGCCCTCACACTCTCCCCACACCCCACACCGCCACCCCACCACCCCCCACCTCCCCCCCCCCCCCCAAACACCCGAGCGGCCTGGGAACACTCACGGGAAGACGAAGAACAGGGAGGTGGAGCCCACCAGGAAGGTGGCGGCCGCCGAGACCCGGGATGTACTTGCTGGGTTTGAACTTCCTCTCCGTTCCCAATGGCATATTGGTCAATCAGCGGCCCTGCTCAGCAGCATACCCCGGGGTAACCGTGGTGGGTGCGGGGAGGTGGGGAGGTTGGGGGGGGGGGGTGAAGGTGGAGGCGGGGGGTGGGGCGGGGGGGGGGGAAAAAGAGGGGGAGGGTCGTAAAGGGGATCACTGACTGAGATCCTGACCCAGCATCGGGCGAGGAAGTGGGGGGGTGGGGGGGGGGGGAGAATGGGGCAGTCGGAGACGATCAAGAGGAAGGGAAGGGGGGCACGGGGTTGGGGGGGGTGGGGCGTGGGGGGGTAAGGGAGTACAAACACAGGGTAGGGACCCTCGGACAGCTAAAAGGTGGGTGGGGGAAGGGGTGGAGCGGAGTCCTTCGGGTGGTGGTGGGGGGGGAGGAGGGAGGGGAGGGGGGGGGCAGTTGAAAGGGGTGGCGGTGAGGGTGGGGGAAGTCCCCAATCCCCGAGTCAGGTGGGAATAGGAGCTGCAGGGGTGGGGGGGGGGGGGAAGGGCTCTGGACGGGGAGTCGGCCGCTGGGGCTGTTCGGAGGCGAGGGTTTTGTGGGGGTGGGCGGTGGGGCGGGGGCGGTGTTCGGGAGCTGGTTCCGGGCTGCAGGCTCGGGTCACCCACTTCCCACCGAGGGTCAAAAGGCCCGAAGCGGAGGGTCCCAACAGCCAAACTTATGAAGGCGGGGAGGGGAGTGGGGGGTGGGGGGGCAGGGGAGGGGGGGGTGAGGAGAAGAGATTAGGAATCAGAAGGGGTCCGGCAGGAAAGTGAAGGGTTGTGTGTTGGTGGGGGGGGGGCGGGGGGGGGGGCAAAGAAAAAAAAAAAAATAAACCCCAAAGAAACTGCTGCAATTCGATGCAATTGCGGGGGAGGAAGGAGGGAAGCTGCTTTCCGATCCGCCAGCGAGGCAGAGTTCTTGGATCGTGCTGTGCTCCTGAGGCCTGAGGGGGGAGGGGCCGCGTCAAACCCGGGCGTCGATCCCCAGTCCGTGAAACCGTGCAGGCGGGGGGGGGTGTGTGAGGGGACCTCTTCAGCTCTCTCCCCATCGCTGCCCTTTCGGCTCCCCGCTCCGTCTGCTTCCAATTCCACGCTCCTGGAGCGGCGGCTCGGTGGTGGGGTGGTGGAGGGAGGGGGGGGGAGGCGATTCCTGACCCCCGGCGGCTGGAGTCTCCCTCTGCCTCCGCGCTGGAGCGCGTCACGTGTGGAAACGGCCCCTCCGCCCGCCGCCCCCCCCTCCTCCTCCTCCTCCTCGATGTCCTCCCTTCCTCGAACGTTCGGCAGGGCCAAACCCCTTTCCTCCGGGAAGCAAATCCGGCGGTGGGGACCTCCTGGGGTTTGCGGCGCTTTTGGGAAGTCGACTGGCAGTCGCTCAAGGTCCAACAGTCATCGCTCCAACCGGGTTACACCACACGCACAGGCCCGAAATTAAAAAAAAAACCCAAAACCCAGCAGAAGCGAGTGCGAGTCAAGGGACTGACGTAAAATTCCTCTCCCGAATCCCTCAGCTCCAACCGGATTTTCCTCCCCTTGCTCGATCTCGAGGAAAATTCCAAAGGGCTCCTTCCTCCGTCCGTCTCTCTTTCTCGCCTGCGGAGAGAGGGGGATCGGGGGGGGGGGCAGGCAAAGAAAATCAGATCCAAACAGAAAAACGATGATAAGTCGCTTCCCAGATAGCCGAAGAGAGTCCCTGAATCGCTCTCAAAAGCATCCACCCCCGAGCGAGCGAGGTTTAAGAAGGAAACGGTGAGGGTGGCAGGGCGCAGGGAGAGGTGGAAACGTCCCCCTCCTTGGCCAAAACGTCGAGCGCGGATTCCAGTGGGCGGCGTCAGCGTCGCGATCGGCGGTCAAGCTTCCTGGCGGGGGCAAAGCGTCAAATCCCGTCCGTTCCGTCAGCGAGGCCCATTTAGTTCCGGAGAGGTCAACTCGCTCTCCCCTCCATCTCTTCTCCCTGCCTGGCGGTTGAAAAGGGGAGAAGATTATTTCGGGACGGGGGGGAAAAACATTTCCTTGCCCTCCCCCCACACACCCTCACCGCCGCACAAAAAAAAAAATCGCCCCTCCCCACCACCGCGGGCGCCTCAATTGTCCGCTTCAGGTCGAGGAGAGCCGAAAAACGCTTTTAATTCAAGTTCCTGAACACCGTGCTGGTTTTTTACATCTATAAACACGTAAGACGAGTAAAATCCGGAAAGATTCCCGTTTTAAACGATTTTGGCGGAAAGCGACCGATCGAATCCTCTTTATTATTCTCACTCGTTCTCTCTTTCCTCCCCCTGATGAAAAAACACACTAAAAGGGAGGCGGGGGGGGGGGGGGGGGGGGGGGGGGGGGGGGGGCGGGGGGATACAAGTCAGCAAGTTAAAAACGAGCATGCAGAGACTCATTTATCTGACCCCCCACCCCGACCAGCGTCCTCCTCTCTACTGATGCCCCAGGAGGGAGGGAGAGAGAGAGAGAGAGAGAGAGAGAGAGAGGGAAAAAAAAGATTCTCGACGACCTAAGGCTCCCGAAAGGGAATCTTTCCTCGTCAGAGTAGTTTTTAAAAAAAAACGAGGAAATTAAAGAAATCCGGCTCAGCCTCCGGCCCCCCCCATTCGGCACGGCCATTTTCGCCTCCTTCGAGAGAGAGGAGAGAGAGAGGGAGAGAGGGAGGGAGAGGGGGAAAAAAAACGATTCTCGATGACCGAAAGCTCCCGAAAGGGAATCTTTCCTCGTCGATAGTTTTTTTTTTAAACGAGGAAATTAAAGAAATCCGGCTCGGCCTCCGGCCCCCCCCCCCCATTCGGACGGCCATTTTCGCCTCCTTCGAGAGAGAGAGAGAGGGAGAGAGGGAGGGAGAGGGAAGGGGAAAAAATAACGATTCTCGACGACCGAAAGCTCCCGAAAGGGAATCCTTCCTCGTCGTGTATTTTCCCCACCCCACCCCCACCCCCACTGCACAAAAGAAAAAAAAGAAACAAGAAAGGGAAATGAAAGAAATCCGGCCGGCCCTCGGTCGGCCCATTTCTCCTCTTTCCGCCAACCCCGCCACGGCCAAGGCGAACGTTTCCGCCAACCTCCCCCCCCCCCCACCCACCCACCCAAAACACGTTTTACGGGTTTTAATTTTTTCGGTTCGTTTTAAAACCAAAGGGGGGGAGGAAAAAAAGGGGTTTTTTTTTTAAAGAAAAAAAAAGAAAACAAGTTGACGCGATCCAACTCGCCTCTTCGCTTTCCGCCACGTTCCCTGCCAAGGCTTTGAAGGGTTTTATTTATATATATATATATTTTTTTTTTCAGGGGGAGGTGAAATTCGACCTCTAATAATTTTTTTGAGGTAAAGTGAGATGGGGGAGGGAGGCTGGGTCGAAGTTAGGCCTCAGATGAAGCCTGGGGCCTGGGGTGGTCAAGTTGGCCGCTTAACTCGACGTCTCCCTGGGTGGGGAAGGGAAGAGAAAGGGAAAATATATATATATATATATATATGGGGGGGAAATTTGTTTGAGGTTGTGAGGGAATTTTTTTTTTGGGAGGGTGGGGGGAAGAGAGTTATAAAAAAAAAATGAAAGAAAATATATAATTATTTTGTGGAGGGGGGGGGGGAAGGTTTATTCTTAAACTTTCCGACCTCTTTTACCTCATGGGTTTGAATTTTAAAGCGAAAAAAGGGGTCGGGATTGGGCTTTTTATATTTAACTCGCTATAAAACAGACGGACATGGAGACCGGGGGGGGGGGGGGGGGGGGGAGGGGAGGAGGGGGGGGGGGGGAGGGGAGGGAGGGATCCGGCGGTTGGTTGGTTGGTTGGTTGGGGGGGGGAGGGGGAGGGGAAGGGACGCGAGCCGTTGGAAACGGCCGTTAAAAACCGTTGAGGTTGGAGATTCGGAAAAAAATAAAATGGAACGTTCGGACGGGGGGGGGGGGGGTGTCCCCGGTTACCTCGGCAACCCACCCTCCTTCCCGCCCCCCCCTCCTCCTCCTCCCCTTTCTGCTCCGCCGGCTCGCGCTGCCCCCGGTCGCTGATCTCGCGCTTCCTTTCCTTTTTCCTTTCCTTCCTCTCCTAGCCCGCCCCTCCCCCTCCACCAGTCTCCTCTCCTCGCCCCTCCCCCTTCCTCTTCCTCCTCCTCCTCCTCCTCCTCCGCTGCTTCTTCTACTTCCCTTATCTATTTACCCGCGGAAGGAGGCGGGAGCGACAGGTGCGGGGTGGGGTTAGGAGGCGGACTTCTCCTCCCTTGATTGGTCCCTCTACCACAGGCCCCTCCCCCCCTCTCCCCTCCCTTCCCCCCCCTCTATCTCATTTCCTTGATGAGCATCGAGGCTGGCCAGTCGGCGCGTCGGAATCTCCGCCCCCTCGCCCCGCCCCCCCTCAGCCCTGCGGACCGCGACCAATTAGAATTCGTGTGTGAGTGACGTGTCGTGTGGGGCAAGAAAAAGTGGGGGGGGGGGGGGCGGGGTTGGGGGGGAGAGTGTGTGATGGACACCCGAGCAGCCAATCGAAGCGGCCGCCCGTTAACACCGCCCGATTAGCCAATGGAAGCGGCCGCCGTTACACACCCGCCCCTCCCAACGTTACCAGCCAACTGGGAGGCGTCTTCCTTGCTTCTTAAAGAAAAAGACCGCCCCCCCTTACCCCGACATCCCCCCTTCCCCTCTCCTCCCCTCCCATCCACCTCCGAACTCCTCGTCTCCGCCTGGTGACCCCGCCCCTATTGATGTGCGTCGCTCAGCGAAAGGCTGGGGGTTGGGGGGGGGTGGGGGGTGGTGCTCTGATTGGTTTCCTGCCTGCGGGCCGTTCTAGGTCGGAAAGCGTGGGAAACAGGGCTCGTCCAATGGCGTGGAGGGACGTCGGGTAAAGTGGCAGGAGGTTGCACCAATCGCCGCAAACCGACTGCCGGCCGGAAGACGTCACCTGCTTGACGAGGGAGGAAGGAAGGGCAACGTGACGCCATTGCGCCGCGTAAGGCAGGGCGGGGCGAACCCTGGGGCAGTGAACCCGCCTCCAGCAAATCGAGGGCACGCGATGGGTTCCGCTTTACCATTGATTGACGGGCCGAGTAACAAATCAGATTTCGAACGCTCACCAGGACGCCATGTTGGGAGGGGAAGGGGGGGGGGGAGGCATTCTTAAAGGGACACTGACCTAAAAAACCTAAGCAACGTGAAAGGCCCTGGTAGGGTTAGGATTGTAAGAATGTTGGTTAAAACAATGTTTGGCGAGAGGACAGGGGCAGTCAGCGTCTTAAATTAAGGAAATAATATTTTGGGGCCACGGCTCGCACTATCACTTTAAGAACAACAACAACAACTTGCAATTCATATGGCACCCTCAAAGGTGCGGGCACATCTCAAGGCACTTCACGGACAGAAACGAAGGACAGAGAACGTCGCGCCAAGTGTGAAGGCGGGTCGGCCAAGAGCTTGGCCCAAGAGGCAGCTGAAGGCTGGGCCGCCAATGGCGACCGATGGGAAATCGGGGATGGTCAAGAGGCCGGAATTGGAGGAGCGTGGGAGATTTCGGAGGGTTACAGAGATAGGGACGGGGTGTTGGGGATTGGAGGAGGTTACAGAGATAGGGACGGGGTGTTGGGGATTGGAGGAGGTTACAGAGATAGGGAGGGTTGTAGGGATGGAGGAGGTTACAGAGATAGGGAGGAGTGTAGGGACTGGAGGAGGTTACAGAGATAGAGAGGGGTGTAGCAGCTGGATGAGGTTACAGAGATAGGGAGGGGTGTAGGGGCTGGAGGAGGTTACAGAGATAGGGACGGGGTGTTGGGGATTGGAGGAGGTTACAGAGATAGGGAGGGTTGTAGGGATGGAGGAGGTTACAGAGATAGGGAGGAGTGTAGGGACTGGAGGAGGTTACAGAGATAGAGAGGGGTGTAGCAGCTGGAGGAGGTTACAGAGATAGGGAGGGGTGTAGGGGCTGGAGGAGGTTACAGAGATAGGGAGGGTGTAGGGCTGGAGGAGGTTACAGAGATAGGGAGGGGTGTAGGGGCTGGAGGAGGTTACAGAGATAGGGAGGGGTGGTAGGGGCTGGTGGAGGTTATAGAGAGAGGGAGGGGTTGTAGGGGCTGGAGGAAGTTACAGTGATAGGGAGGGGGTGTAGGGGTGCTGGAGGAGGTTACAGAGATAGAGTGGGTTGAAGGGACTGGAGGAGGTTACAGAGATAGGGAGGTTGTCGGGCCTGGAGGAGGTTACAGAGATAGGGAGGGGGTGTAGGGGCTGAGGAGTTTACAGAGATAGGGAGGGTTGTAGGGACTGGAGGAAGGTTACAGAGATAGGGAGGGAGTGTAGGGGCTGGAGGAGGTTACAGAGATAGGGAGGGGTGTAGGGGCTGGAGGTGGTTACAGAGATAGGGAGGGGCGTAGTGGCTGGAGGAGGTTACAGAGATAGGGAGGGTTGTGGGGCTTGGAGGAGGTGACAGAGATAGGGAGGGTTGTAGGGGCTGGAGGAGTTTACAGAGATAGGGAGGGTTGTAGGGGCTGGAGGAGGTTACAGAGATTGGGGTGTCGGGGCTGGAGGAGGTTACAGAAATAGGGAGGGTTTTGGGGCTGGAGGAGTTACAGAGATAGGGAGGGGTTGTAGGGGCTGGAGGAGGTTACAGTGATAGGGAGGGGGTGTAGGGCTGGAGGAGGTTACAGAGATAGAGAGGGTTGAAGGGACTGGAGGAGGTTACAGAGATAGGGAGGGTTGTAGGGCCTGGAGGAGGTTACAGAGATAGGGAAGGGGTGGTAGGGGCTGAGGAGTTTACAGAGATAGGGAGGGTTGTAGGGGACTGGAGGAGGTTACAGAGATAGGGAGGGGGTGTAGGGGCTGGAGGAGTTTACAGACATAGGAAGAGTTGTAGGGGCTGGAGGAGGTTACTGAATCAGGGGGAAAACGCTCCACTGGTTGGAGTCATACCAATCACAAAGGAAGATGGTTGTGGTTGTTGGAGGTCAGTCATTTCAGCTCCAGGACATCACTGCAGGAGTTCCTCAGGGTTAGTGTCCTCGGCCCAACCACCTTCAGCTGCTTCATCAATGACCTTCCTTCCATCATAAGGTCAGAAGTGTGGGTGGTTCGCTGATGGTTGCACAATGTTCAGCACCATTCACCACTCCTCAGATACTGAAGCCAGTCCATGTCCAAATGCAGCAAGACCTGGACAATATCCTTTTGACCTTCCACTGATTTTAAAGTGACATTCACGCCACAACACAAAGTGCCTGGTAATGAGCATCTCCAAGAGAGAATCTAACCATCCACACCCCTTGAAGGTCAATGGCATCACCATCACTGAACCCCCACTATCAACATCCTGGGGTTTTTACCATTGACCAGAAACTGAACTGGGACCAGCCATATAAATACTGTGGCTACAAGGGCAGGTCAGAGGCTGGGAATCCTGCAGAGAGTAACTCACCTCCTGACTCCCCAAAGCCTGGCCACCATCTACAAGGCACAAAGTCAGGAGTGTGATGGGATACTCCCCACTTGCCTGGATGAGTTGCAGCTCCCACAACACTCAAGAAGCTCGACACCATCCAGGACAAAGCAGCCCCCCGCTCGATCAGCACCCCATCCACAAACATTCACTCCCTCCACCACCGACGCACAGTAGCAGCAGCGTGTGTACCATCTACAAGATGCACTGCAGCAACTCACCAAGGCTCCTTCGACAGCACCTTCCAAACCCACCACCCTCTACATCTAGAAGGACAAGGGCAGCAGACACATGGGAATACCCACCGCTTGGAAGTTCCCCTCCGAGCCACTCACCATCCTGACTTGGAAATATATCGGCCGTTCCTTCACTGTCGCTGGGTCAAAATCCTGGAACTCCCTCCCTAACAGTGCTGTGGGTGTACCTACACCACACGGACAAAATCCTGGAAACTCCCTCCCTAACAGCACTGTGGCAGTACCTACACCACACGGACAAAATCCTGGAACTCCCTCCCTAACAGCGCTGTGGGTGTACCTACACCACACGGACAAAATCCTGGAACTCCCTCCCTAACAGCGCTGTGGGTGTACCTACACCA